>PNEQ01004085.1:5172-22783 GCA_003012365.1 Medauroidea extradentata
CCCCCCCCCATATATTACCTATACCTAATGTGACGTCAGGTGCATGTTTACTCCACTCTTTACCCTTCTCTTCCCTTCCTCCTGCCTGGTGCCTTGGCTGTCCATCTAGGTGGTTGTAAATGTGTTTTGAGCCATCATCCGAGGCATTTCACTTTCCTTTCCAGGCAGATGTATTATCTCGCATGTGTTTGGACCTACGAAGTTTTCATTGTGCTCTCTCAATATTAAAGGCTTTTGTAATGGAAATTATTTAGCTTAGCGTAGCTCGATACATACAGTACTTTCTTTTGGTGTTTTAATCTGGCGTTATAAAATTTTCGAGAACTAAGCAGCTCGAGAAGCTCATTTAGATACTTCTGTCCCTCCCCATTAACCTGTTCGCACTGTATGAGCTCAAACTCTCCAGAAAAGTCTGTTGTTACCTGTCTGGTCAGGTTTCGCTTTTGTTCGCAGAATCTTCATGTCGGGATTGGAATGTTGTAACAGTTTGTTCACTCTGCCACGAGAGGATTGTACTATAATGCATTAATACACACGGTGCATGAAATCCCTCATTTGTTTATTGTAGTTGTAACTTCCTGGCAAGTGCGAAGTTTGTGACGTGCCATCTCAAGCTTCAGCAACGATAGGTACAGTTCGCTATTTGTGAATAGCATGCAATGGTGGTGCTAAGGTAATGCTTTTAGGCAGGCAGTATAGAGAGCGGGTCGTCTTGGTCCAGAGGGAGAGCTGGTGGGCAGGGCCCTGCTGCTTCTCACGCATACACCACAGGAATGTCGCCAACTGAGGTCATCCAACCAAGTTACTAGTTATGCCAGGAATCATGTCCAGCACCTAAGACCCCATTCATGGAGCCACGTACACCCTGCTCACTGGGGCAAAACAGACACCATTAAGTATACAACGTATATACCTACCGACGGTCATCATCATTCTCATATTGTATGTTGATTGTATCCCCTTCAATCGTAATATTAGGAGTACCAAGCACACTGTAAGACAAAATGTCACCAATTTGCTATGCCCATTGACAACAGTTCAAACAGTAAAAATTATTATCGGAAAAAATAAGTCTTCATCCAGCGAAAAATTTTGCACACCTTGCTCAGATTTTTTTTTCTGCAGATTGTGTATTTTTTCAACACATGCAATAATGAACCCAGAAATGGGAAGAACATGATTTGTTCACATAAAAAAAAAAAAAAAAAAATATATATATATATATATAAATATGTAGCAAAGAAGCACCAGTGTTTAAACATAATTTTTATACCTTATTTACATATGTATAACACCATTATTTTTACCAAAAATCCAGGTCTATAACTTGATAGGTATTTCATAAACAAGATAAATTAAATTATAACATGTTTTTTTTGGCTCCCAAGACAAAGAAACACTTTTATGTCCTTGAAACACTATTAATTTTGAAAATGTTTCAGAAAGATGCAAAACTTCTAAAAATATTCATCAAAAAATTTGGATGTCTCAATTCTGTTTTGAGTCTTTATGCATAATGTTAATACACATACAGAAGGGGTTTTTATTTTTCCTCTCCACGGATATGATACATGAATATTTTACATGTTTAGTTTCTAGTGTTTAGAATTAGGATGTGTCTCATACACAAGAGGGTGTTTATACCTGCGTAAATACTGTACAGTCATTTTTAACTATCCCCTTTGTGTGCTGCTGAACACAAGGAAATGATAGTACAGTAGGAATTTTACTACAACACATTTATTATGACTCCATTTATTACGACCGCAACAATATTACGACCACTCTTTGAGAATTTGTTTAAAATAACACTCAAATTGTGTGAAAATTTGAGAGACAGTTTTCACTGTTACCTATTATATTGTGCTTTATTGTTTTATGTTCCAATACCAGTTAATTTATACACAGATTTATTAATACATTTGATTATGTTGCTTGATGACATTATAAATTAAACATTAAAATTATATTAACTATAAAAATGGTTATTAAAAATTGTTTAAAATATAACAATATAAATAAATAATTATAAACTGAGTTTTTAAAATCCTGTCTGGAAATAATATTTTGTAATACAGTATGTGTATTCATGTACTCCTTTAACGTGACATTTACCATGTTCAGCAACTCGGGACCCTTGACAGAGATGAAGTTGATGCCAGCCTCATTTGCAACTGCCTTTGCTAGCAAAGTCTTGCCACAACCAGGAGGTCCGCACAGAAGTACACCAGCCGGGGAGGAAATGCCCACAGAAGCAAAAAGCTTTGTGTATTTCACTGGTGCCTGTAATCACCACATTGACACATTATTTTACGTTACACAGAAAGATGTATTAAACATATATGTAAACTATTTACAGTTTCCCCTTAATAAAAAGGATTCTTTCAGACATTCTGCTTAATTCTTGGTAAACTAGAAAATACTTTTAATTACAATACTTAAGATTAAGAACCTTACCAATATATAAACAAATCCACACTTTATTTGGGATGTACTGAATCATTTACAGTACCTTGATATTCATGTATTGCAACCACATAGTAACAGTGTTAAATACTTGAGCTAAATTATGTAATTTATCAAATATGTATTGTTATGTACAGTTAATACAGAAGTAATCAATGTAAACACTACTAAAACCACCCGCGTTAAGACTAACACTGAGGGAACTAACTGTCATGACATATCAACGCATAGTCTAAATCTCTTGGCCTAAGAAAGATGAAATTTTGGGGTGGGTACCCATCCGGATGTAAGCAAGCACTAAGAAAGGATTTTCTAAAATTTGACTTCTAAGATGACGAAAAGCATTCATATATGTTTTCAATGAGTCACCAATGTGCTATTTGCATCAGAATGATGCTATTATAAATTTTTAAATCTGTAATACATTTAAAAAGGCTGAAATGTGCTTCTGATTGTCACGTAACACAAACCAGATGGACTATTGCCATGATTTTCACTTCAATGGGATGGATCTGTATCAAAATTCAACAACTAAGGGGGTGAAAAGGTGTTTATGTTTCAACTAATTTTCAATACTTATGTAACCCAGTGATTTTGTGATGTGGCTTAAAAATTATGCTTTCATAAATACTCTATAATTAGCTCAAAAGTTTTTAAACTTCTAAAAACACTGAAGATGGGAAAGGTACTTTTTTTTTTAAATTGAAATTTTTAGAGGAAAAAAAAATGTGTCGTCCCGTATTACACGATATATACATATACAAAACTGTTTTAACGAGTTAGCTAATTTTTACACAGCAAAAACAGTGAAGACAAAAACATAGCAACATAAATGGTTGTAAACAAGACAACACAACAAATACAACACAGACTATGCTAGTAGATTCCCTTTGACGAGAACAGATGCAACGTTTCAGGAACTGGTATCTCTTCCCGTATCCAGACACACAGTCTGAGGAATGCCAGCAGGCTGACTACAGTAGAACCCTGATTTTACATTCCCTTAATTACACTGTCCCCTTAAGTACACCATTATTTTGTTCCCATTATTTTATCTATGTTTACAATGTATTGTATTCCTGCCGAGTTCTCTAGGCACTCTCCCCTTACCTTACGGGTTGTGGCGGTAGCTGCCACCAAAGCCCTCGCTCCTTCCTTACGGGTTGTGGCGGTAGCCTGCCACCTAAGCCCTCCTACCCAAACCTGCTCTACCTCCCGAGTGTCTGGGAACGACGTATCGAGTCGAATACCCTAGCGAGCGTGTAACTTTGGTAACGCACCCATTTGCGCTGTTGCTATCAGCCGCCACGAAGTGCGCCCATGGTATCCGCCAGAAAGCGGAAGTTAGATACTCGGAGGCTCCCACGAATAATGAATCCACTTGGCAGAGTGCCAGTGTTATGTTAATCAGAGTTGTAATTTTGTAAATACGTGGCATATTCTAAAATCAGTGTTCAGAGGAATTTTGTGACCAGTGAAGAAATTGTACAGTGCTATTATGAATTCATGTAAAAACAAAAATATTCAATATACCAGTGAAACATACGCTATTGACTTCTCATTCTTTTACTTAAATGTCTGATCTAGAGTTCCATATTTCTCCGAAAGAAGTTCGTAGTTTGGAGAGCCCCAGACAGCAAGCTACTAATGCAAGGCCCCTCCTCGTCGCCGAACTAGTACCTTATCTAACCGGTCTGATCCCAGAACTTCAAAGGCTACCAGGCCCCGAGTCTACACTGCCCGAACTTAGTGCCCAGTATCTGCAACTAGCGGCCCCTCAGGCCCAAGCTCGCAAGCAAGTGCGACAAAGCAAAATATTGAAAGAGGTTCAACGTAGTCAACTACCGTTGCTGAGTCGTATAAAGACTCCACCACGACCAGTACTCCTGCATCGGCGCATCCAGGAAATTATTGCTGAAGATCGCCAGATGCCCAAGCGAGCCGCTCCAATTTCTGAACGAAAGAAGAAACTGCTCAAACAACTTTTTTAACGAAGGTGAGTGGACACCGACCTTCCCCCCAAGTAAAGAAATCTGAAACCCCCTTCCTCTGCTCACATGGGGGGCATCCAGAGTTGGCCCTACCAAGGGACACCACTCTCCCTGGGGGCGTTAGCCTTCACAGTCCACAGGAGTCTCCTCGCTCTTCAAGCCTTGCCTTACCTGTGGACCACCCTCACTCATATACCAGCATAGAGGAATCGGAGCATACTGTATAACATCTGGAAAATCAAGGATCTTATGGTGCCTGCTTCCAGCTCAACCAATGAGCGTATAGCTGTGTCTTTGTTCATCACTGTGTCTATTTTCATGCACACGGGTCCTTATATATTTTGACTTTCTTTTATTGCCCCCCCCCCCCCCCCCCCCATTTTTTTTCCAAACATGTTGACAATATTCTTATTTTAGAATTATTTATATGTAAGATGACTACATACATTTCTGGATTCCTTGGTATTTTGTTTTGCTCATTTTATCGTGTTTGTCCTTTTACATAAGTGTGGATTTTCTACTACTTAGCAAGTAGCAAAATGTTATGGCAATGGCGTACTTATAGCACAACACATCTGTTTACTGTGAACCACTACTCTCCTCGGCACCCTCTCTGCCCAGAGTATTCCATCGGCCAATAGCGCGTGGTTCAATTACAATGAAATAGCGGAGTCTAACCCCGTTCTGAGCATCTCCCTGGATGGAACCAAACAGGTCATACTACTACTCTCGAAAACAGAACTCCATTCAATAAAATATATTTATTAACAAGAGAAAAACCATAATATTTGATAATTACAAACTCATCAGTTCATAAACGGGTTCACTCACAAAGCACCATATTTATAAAAATTGGGTCACCTACTTTTACACTTTGAATTCCTCTAGGATAATATCCCCTTAAGTACTCTCGGACCTATCTGCGTGCATGCAACCATTACACAAAATAATAAATTTCCAATAAATATTCTGTTTACACAACACTACAAAATTTGCGCATACAAAGACAATTCTCTTGTGCTCACAACCAACTTGCTCCCCGTTAGCATCTTTTAAAATTAATTGCTAAGTAAAAAGGAGGGGGGGACAGAATATTTGGGTTTACATAACTTTTAAGTCCCACATCATATCAACTAAAGTCGTGGTGACAAGGTCCTTCCTCAAGAGTACACAAGTAGTTTATATTACAAAACTCAATTCATAAAAATGTTTAATGCAATCGTCATTTGCTCTCAAAATATCTCTATCACTTTTAATCTAGGTACAGAGTACTTCTCATGATCCAATTCACATCACAGATATCAAAGATGTGCTAAGCAAAGCCACTCTTACAGATGCGGAACACGGTACAAATTATGTAAAAACAGTCATCCAACATGTGTCCTTGCTCACACGTCCTACCTGAACTCTCATAGAACAATTTAATGTTGTCATGGAAAGACAGACTCAGGAGCACAGAAGATAGTAGAACACCTTCACGGTTTCCATTCAATATGGTTAAAATAGGCCTCAATCCTTTAAAACTCTCATCTGCCGGCCCTAGTCGCGTGTCCTCCCCGGCTCGCTCCGCTCCAACTTTACAAGTGACCTTGCCAACCAGCCACACACCGCCTCTATAATCTATTACTCTCCCCTCCACACTGCACGCCACGCCCGCACATGTGCGAGGAGGGAGGGATAAAGGAAGTGGGAAGGAATCAGCTGACTCGGGAAAAAGCCACACCTAAACTAGAAACGACAACCCCCTTAAAATTTTTTTTTAAAAAATCCCAAACATATCAAAACAAATATTTAAACAACCATGTGTGGCTCAACTATGCAAATTACATCAGCCTGACCATATTACATAGAAGTGTCAAGTTTTTCTTTTAAAATTCATAGTTTTTTTTACATGTGTTAAAACTATTCAATGAATGGTTATGTGGCTGTAAGCGAGTGTCCTCACGCCAGGCTAATTTTAGATTTTGTCAACAGGCTATAGAGGCCCACACCAATAAAACAAAATTTTCACTTTGTTGAAAAGTAATGACAATATTAGTTAGCTGTGTAGGCATCAAAGAACAAGAGTAAGGCATCACAATTTTGAAGATTGTAAATTAAAGAAGGATACAAATTAATTTGTCAATTATGTTTTGATAGATTAACTTAAGTAAGTTTATGACAAAAACATAATATTTATAAGAGTTTTGGTGTGTGCGGGTCACACTTAACCAACAACAAAAAGAGGGATATAAAAACCACACACAAAAAAATTAGCTCCATCACTCACATGTATACAAAAATCAATCTTGGGCACCGAGTTAATTTATGTTAACAACAAAACCTTTCCTAAGTGGTGCCCTGATGTCTATAAACACCCTCCCCAGCAGCCTGTCCTGATATATTCAGACTCACCCCCCCCCCTTCTCTTTTTCAGGTTACAGTTAATGTGTATGGCGAGCTGGCAATTGCTAGATGCTGTATCATTTCTTGAGATAAGTCTGGTAACTGGTATAGTCTCGTACAAAATAAATTAATATACTTTCTCCTTTTCCTGCTTTAAACACACACATATTAGTAATACATCATCATTACTGCACAATAGCACAACTCAAAATGCTCAACAATACCAGTAAAGTTGAATGTCAGTGTGAAGGAGAAGAAAATATGTAATGTGTTGAAGTGAAAGCGACTGGGCAAATATGGGTGGTGTAGCAATGGAGGACACAATGTCATACTCTGCACTGTGTTGTCTGCCAGAAATGTTGCATTGTTGCCACATTTAAGTCCAGTGCCAGAGACCAGCCGACAAGGCACTGACAATGTCTCACTCAACAGCAAATTACAGTAATTAGCTGGATGTTGCCATAGTTTGCTGTTGTCACAAAAGCTGGCTTACGCACAAGCAAGCCGAGGCCCAGGAACATTTACGAAAATATAAAATTCAGTGCAGAATATTCTTAAAATGATAATTTTCCTCAAAAATCTCTCATCAAAAAGTGCTGTTGCAGCCAATTCATGCTAAAATATGGTATGTTTTGCGAGGTCGTGCAAACACAGAAGTAGTGAGGGTGAGGTAATGAAAAAACTTGTCAATGTGTTGTGTTAATTTGTTTTGCCAGTTCAACCAGCACTCTTCCACATTGGCTCATGTGAACAGAGATTTACTGAAAAGTATGGTGTCAATATTTTTGTAACATGCCTTGTACAGCAAAATCTTCTCTGGTTTGGACAGTTTCTAAATAAATTGGTGAGAAATACTTGATCATCGAAACCTGAACACATCCCTGTTGCTACTGAGGTGAGCTGGCACACACGTCACATACCAGTCCTGAGGGTTTTTCATATCAGCGAGGATGAACAGGGAGGGATGCACCACAGCAGTTTTTTAATGTGGCTTGACTAATACGCTTTGTAAACAATATAAAGTTCTCAATTATTGTTTTGACTCTAACCTCAGAGCAGTAATAGATTTGTCCCATATCGTCTGTTACATTTAGAGTTAATTTCTCGAATTAGATTAACACAAAAAAAAAGTAATTTGGATATATCATAAAAATAGATATATCATAAAAACAGATACAGTATGGTTATTTGTTTTCATATTGTTTAAAATTTATTTTCCAACCTATTGTTTATCTATGTCTGGCAGCTTTGTCTATGCCGAGGGTTAATACTGACTGAGAAAGGAAAAAATGTTTTTTTGAAAGGCGAAACTTTTTTAACCTTCCATTTTTTTTTTGCTTAATTAAAAAGAAATAGTAATTGTTTCCAACAAATTTTACATTTTCATCATCAAGTGTCTTGCAGGAAGATTGAACGTCTGGAAGGAGCATCTACATCAGTTAAGTGACATGTAAAGTTTCAAATAGTTACGCTAAAACCCAGACTACAGCCTCTCACACACAGAACTTAACGTATTAGCCTACATTAATTTTAACTCACGGGTACCCTGACAGATGGAGTCATCTTTTAGCTTGACAGAACTGAGTTACTG
This sequence comes from Medauroidea extradentata, assembly GCA_003012365.1. Taxonomy (NCBI): domain Eukaryota; kingdom Metazoa; phylum Arthropoda; class Insecta; order Phasmatodea; family Phasmatidae; genus Medauroidea; species Medauroidea extradentata. Next base: position 13,606 of record PNEQ01004085.1, read on the forward strand.
CTGTGGCAATTTTAATTTCAACTTACAGTATTTATACGTATCCTGGAGATGTTTTCAATCTATTTTATTCAAGAAGTTTCAAGGTCTCCATTTTTTAATGATACTATATGCATTGCAGGATCACCAACTTAACTATATTAAAAATAAAACCCCTTTATAAAGACCCCTTTTATTACGACCACCTCTTTATAACTATCCTTTTCTCAAGAACCATGGGGTTGTTAAATAACCATTTCGTAACCTGTTTACACTTGGTGTAGGTTGGTCACAAAATGTCAAATTTATTGCAATAACCTTAACTGAACAACTAATCCAACGTATTTCTATAAAAGTGCCTTTAGTACCAGTACAAACATACTAACCAATATTGCAATCTGCAAAGCCTGTCTGATGTGACGCAAAGCTCCCACATCTTCCCACGTCACGTCAGGAACTGTGGCAAAGCCCTCTCTCTTGGCAGATGGGCAGACTTTCTTCAATGCTACAATGAAATCTTGTTCTGTTATGGACAAGCCTTCCAACTGCTTGTCTGTCAGTGGAGGCTGCTTACACAGCCATGCACAAAGATTCTCATCTGCAATATTTACCATGCAATCCACACTCTTTTCTTTCTTGCTTTCAATGTCTAACACAACTGACACTCCATTCACTTTGTTGCCAGCTGAATCATCATCTGATATTTCCATATCAGATGAACTGCCATTTTTCTTCTGGTTTTTACTGCTCAGAGTTTGCCTTGTATTCTCAAAATACCTACAACATATAAAAAAGACAATTACTACCTACATAATATTCAAATTGTAAAGTAAATTTTTGTGGATTCGGTGTGAAAATATTTTATTTTCCCTTTCATAACTTTCACTATACAATATACCTACGGCGTGAAAACTAAATACACTTTTACTACAGATGATGACATATCATATTTTCTTTTCAATTGAAAATCATTAAACATTTTACGAAATCACCGGAGGACGAGACGAGATGAGATAGTGAAGTAGCGCAAGGGAATCTACGATGGAAAGACCACGGAGGAAGGAAAGAAGGAAGGAAGGAAGGAAAATGTGGCTGGCAACAAAGGCAAGAGAAAGGAAAGATAACAATCACACTGGCTACAGAGTGACGACGCTGACTGTAAAATAACATTTACTTTGTCAAAAGATGGTGTTATATGGAGCAAAAACTAACCTAGAGCTTTGATTAACAGTGAGGATAGGAATACAAAAAATTTTTCTTCTCGTAAAAGATTTGTGTTCAGGTTTTTTTTAACTAATTTTTGCAATACCTGGGGAAGCAACACTTTTCTTAAATACAATTTTAGAGTCCAACTTTTTCTTTTTAACTATACACCTACTTGACATAGCCCTACCTGGCTCATTTTCTGACATCTCTTTATAGAAGCAGTACCCTCAAGTAGGTGTGCATGCTGACTTCTTATTCACCTGGTCACAGATCGACTTCTGTGCACCAAACTCACCAACTGTTATGCTGGAAAAACCTACTGACAAAGAAATAGCTGAAGATGAAGGAGCTGAAGATGATGCAGCTGAAGATGAAGGTAGTGAAGATGAAGCTAGTGAAGATGAGGCTACTGATGCTGGAACACACTGAGTGTATGTTGCAGGGGTGCTGGGCACACAACCAGAGTTATTATTCTTGGGAATTCTATAACTCTCGAGTGATTTATTCTGCTTGTCTATGGTGATCTCATCTTTGAAAAAACTGAGCAATGGATCCCACTGTTCAATAAACAGACAGAGGTTTTTCCCAACTGATAACCACCTGGTACATATATGCTCGAGTATCTTCCTTGCTTCTTTAGAATGCAAATCTTGAAATTCTTGTCTTTTTTTTTTTGGCACTCTTTTCCAAATAGTAATACACATCTATCAGGAAATGTTACATGGCAGGGTAGCACTTGCTTTTTCTGCTGCCAAATTTATTAAATGGCAGGACAACCTATCACTAGAAGCGTATCTTGCTTCTCTCTCATAAAACAGCTGCTACACTATTTCTGTTTCCCAACATTACAGGTGCATTATCAGCAGAGAAAGTTAGCAGACGCCTCAAAGGCAAGTTGGAACGCTCTAGTTCCGAGACAACTAGATTACTTGAATTTCGACCTGTTGAATCTTCTTGCAAACAGGTAAAGAAATAAGTCTTGAAACTATAGCGTTCAAACCCTCATCTAAATATGTTATGACAATGGGATAGAGTTTGGAGTCAGAGTCATTGCTACCATTTGTCGCTATAGAAAATGATACAGTTTGTAAAATTTTCTGTAACGTCTGCTGCCATTTCCCTTATAATGGCTGTAGATTTTGTTCTAGCACAGCCATATTTCTTAGCCACCTCAGATCTTGGAAACATATTCCTGAATAATGGACCGACATGTACCGAAACACTAAGTGGAGTATTATGTTCCACCAAAAAATTTATGAATAAGCATTCAGCATGCATTATTTCATTGCCTGCATTGTCAATCTTTGCAAAATAATCACTTAGTTTTGCACTTGTTTCCCTACTTTTAATGTTTGAAACGTATTTTGCACTATTCACATGTACAGTTATGTCGTTTCTTCCACCATGGCCAATATTAATATTGCACCTACAAACGAACAAAATACAAAATTTATTCCTTCATCAGACTTGATAATACACTAGAGATCTCTAGTGTAAATATCACAAAACACTTGAAGATAAATCTATTTTGGTTTCAGAGACATTTTCTACCTGTCGTTTTCCTTACCAGAAATTCGCCAAGTATTCGACCACATGCATGCAAGAATTACGTTCTACATGTCTCTACACGCATACGTGCAACATTTTAAATTAATTTCAGTGCAATATCACAAAATAACAATCCGCACATATAAATAATTGTTAAACACCAGCTCACTTTAAACTTTTTAAAAGCACCATTCGGTAAACAAGGCAATGAACGTAAGCAATGTTGGCATACCATTTTGTTTCTCCGGGATACCAATCTATCTCGAAAATACAGGTTAGGGATGAGTAGAACGTTTCAGTATGACAAGTCGATCCTTTTGAATTAACTCAGTGAAATGATTCATTCAAAATAATTGTTGTCTTCGTTAATTTCATTCAGGTTCGCATTATGATTGCTCGTTCTCTCTGCTTCTCGTTCTTCTCAATGAAATCGTACGTTTCAAGTCAATAATTTGTTCGATTTTGAATAATCATTCATTTTGAACTAATCGTTAGCAAACAATCCATAACGAGGCAAATAAAAAAGTACGAAATAAACCAAAATTTGTACAATTTATGAAAGCATTCATATTCCGTAAAAGAGCATCACTTTCCATACATTGTACGGAAAAATCGTACTAGTTGGCAAGTCTGATATTGTTTCCATCTGCCACCCGCGAACTTTTGTTTCTGCCACGTCAAATTACCGAGCAGCATATTTTAAAACAGACAGTTTAATCCTACTAGGGTAAAAGCTAGTAAACGTCTGGCCATCATCAGACAAGTTTTTAACCTGCGTATTATGTAAACACTGAGTAACATTTTAAACAGGAACGTGGATAAAGACAAACAAAACAATTTGGGTGTTAGCAGCAACTGTTACTTCAAAGCGTGAGTAGGAGGAAGGAGGGGGAAGAAAAGGAAGAAGAGTAATGACAGAGGAACCCAAAATTTTAGTAAATACATTAATTAGAAGTCTAGTAGATAACATGAAATCATGGTAGGACACATTTAATCTTTAACAGTAAGAGTTGCAGTTTTACTTCTGCGTTTGTAACCAGCTTTGTAATGTTGCGTAAAATCACATCTGATGTATGTGAAGGTACAAACTTAACTATTAACAATTTATAGAAAGCAACATGCTGATCTTAGATTCGGAATAATGTTTATAATTTTTTATAAAGAAGATAGGGGATAATATTCAACTATAATTAATACTAAACTAAACTAGAAACTGCAAGTTCAAAATGTTATAAATATACTTTTTACACCCCAGTTTAAAGAATATGTTGGTTTTTACGACATGTAGCATAAGATTGTGATTTCCTCGCAACACAATGCATCTGATTTTTTATGTATGCAAATCTGATGATCAGATATGTATTACAGTACTGTTATTCTTATCAGTATTGACAAATAATTGACATGGTACGTAATAGAATATATTCTTACAATATAAAATATATTTTGATTATGATGTTCATTAACTTGTTATAATATCTTAAGCACGAACTATTTGTTAATGTTTTGAGATATATTCATCATAAAAATATACCTTACTGATTTGGATTAAGAGGTTTTAAAAACACTCAACAGCTGAGGTATTGAGGGCCGATGGACATTTAAAAGACAAGTGAAAATGGAGCAGCAGCCAAATACAACAAAAGGAAAAACTGGAGTACCACGAGAAAACTTACTGTTTAGTTAAAGAGTTCTCCATATTTGCAAATGGTCTTGCCAAGAACGAAATCAGTTTTCATGACCGAGTGAGGTGGCGCAACGGTTACACATTGAACTCGTATTCGGAGGACCTGGATTCAATCCCCGGCTCCCGCCATCCTGTTTTCTGTTTCACATTGTTTCCTGAAATTGCTCCAGGAGAATGCTAGGAAGGTTCCTTAACAAAGACCATAGTCGACTCCCCTCACAGTCCTGTCATTGTACCAAATTGTGTGTCACCGTCTCTTACGACCTCGCTGCTGACGAGACAGAAAGTCCACTTACTTACTTACCACCATCAGTTTTTATGAATTGGGAAGCATGTAACTTGGCCACTGTCACCACTGCTCTGATAAAGAAGACATATAAAACTGACCCTGCAGCCTAAGGCATAAAATTGAGATGTTCATTTTTCTACATAACTAATTTTAAATAATGGGATTTTTTAGTTTCGACAGGTTGTTTGCGCATTATTTGTGCTTTCCAAAACGTCAAAAAATTATTAGTAACCATAGCATACAAACAATAAATGTTCCATAACATATATGCTTGCACAGGTAGGCATAGTTTTACCTTTCTTCCTAGGTTTTCTACATGCAAAAGACCTACACCGTTCAGCAGAAAATGTCTTCATTGGTAGAAGAAAAAAAAGGGGGGGGGGAAAGCACAGATAATTATATTCAGAACATAGCTCATCTCATCTACCAGCCACCACTGCAAGTTTATTCTCTCACTGTGCATTTTCTGTTGCTGCTAAAAAATTCCTGTCAATTAGGATTTAAGCACCAAGTATAAAAAGAGCTATATCAGTGACAATATAATTTTTTATGATGTATATTAACTAGGGGTGTGCGGGATCCCAGCACTTAGGGAAAAAAGCCGGGAAAATAGCCTTCCCGAAACTTCGGGCGAGAATAATTTGGCTCCCGAAATTTTTGGGAATCTATTCACAGTACTACTTTCTTCTGCATAACCAGAAACAACAATAATGGCGTTATTTTCAGTTTTAAAGCAAACACAAGTGAATTTGTTCGTTCACTGATGGGCTTTGGCCGTTACACTGCTAGAAATCTTTATTACTTACCGAAGTTCGAATTTGCGTATTTCACAAATAAATTCGATGAACATTCACAACATTTGGTAAACAGCCTTAATATATTAATATATGACAAAGAACATTTTTGACCGCGACTTTATCAACGTTACTACTACATAAATGTTTGTCTCGCACATTGCACACTATTTTGTAGAATAGTGTTAATGAAGAAAACCTTTATCTGTAATAATTCAACAATAATTTTTGATTGTATTTTAAATCATGTAACACACATAGGAATTTCTCAATGTAACTTTATTTAACTACATGCAAACAACACTCTTGTCCTGTTACTGTAATTTAACCTGCAAATAAGTCGCCATACTTCAAGTACTATTTACGTTTAGCTTAATCAAATATAGTAGCATACTGCTGGCTGAACGTGCATCCCATTCCTTTCCTTTACGGTGATCGAGAAAACCATAGAATTATGATGAAATAAAAGTCTAAACAATAGTCTTTGGCACAGTCTAAGAGGAAGAGGTCTTGACACTGCGTATATTCTCCAGCAAAAGAAAGTGATTTGGTTTTTGTTGCCAAGTGCTAGTAGTAATTTAGTGGAAGAGTTGTCTTGTTTACATCTGGTGGTATTACAATTTTTACAATTATTTATATAAAATGATGTTAAATGGTAAGCTGGTATTGTAGATATATGTTTTGTATCCATAAATGCATTGGCATGCGTGGGGAACTGTTGTCTAGAAAAAATTTTATGTACTATTATTTTAGTAAACATATTCAAACAAAATTATTTTCTTTCCTGCCATACAAAATTTTAGAATCGTTGCAATAGGTGCCTACATGTAAAAAATTTAAAAACTAAATTTTATGGTTGAAAATATGTTCCAATACAAAAATTCATATACGTTCGCGGGAATTTCAATTTTTTTCCTCTACAATACAAGCAATTCCAATAACAACTACACATTTTAAGCTTAAAGACAAAACAAGACTAAACTTCCACTAAAAGACTACTAGAGCTGCAACAAAAAAGGAGTCACATTTTATTCCTCAGTGTCATGACCTTACCTTCATAGACAGTGATCTTTGGTAACCGTTTGTAAATAAACGTCCAAACATTAATCTCTGGTAACCGTTTGTGTTGCACTAAGTTTCCATGGAAGGCTTGTACCTGTCACCCTATCATAAGGACTAACGTCACTAACGGTGATGGTAACAAGTACACAGAAAGAAGAACGCGGGTTGCGACTCCCTATTACTTGCGAGAACGCTTAGGCAAGGGTAATCCTCAATCCAAATAAATCTAGAACTTATAACTTCCAAACCTTAGTATAGTAATACCAGTTAAACAATCAGAAATAGCTGCAAGCAAAATCACATAGATTCCAACCATGAAAAAGGTAAACTGTAGATCAACTTCAAGGAAAACATCATAAAGTTCAGGGTTCAATCCCAACAGGGATTTATTCAAAATCAAAACAAACATAACAAATTAACATAACCTTAAACAGTTTACAAACTCAATAAATTGCCTACATAAGTCAAAACATTAGAAATTAAAATACAAAGATAACACTAAACATTAAATTTACCAAATGCTATTAAAAGGCATGTGAAAAGTATCAAGTTTATCTGAACAGTATGAATCAAAAGAAGCCCTAGTCAAGATTACTGGAAAGGACGTAGCAAATACAATTACATTTACAAAAACAATACATAAGTTAGCCCTATCCTTATAGGAAACTTTACACAACAACATATGCTGAGTCCCATACCTCAGTAGCCAACCCTAACACACAACCGGTGAACACACGCCCCTAAATACTCGCATATAACTCAGGGACACACGCCCCTAAACACATGTACAAACTCTAGCATAACCTACGGAGTCCCATACCTCTGTAGTATGCACCCTAGCAAGGTCTCATAAAGCGAGCACATAAGGTGCATGAAAAATATTCAATCACATTACTATAGGTTACCTGCAATAATATACTTTCTCTGATAATGTCTGACATTCGAAATTATACGCCAACAGTTATAATTAATGTACGAATAAAACTAAACTGCAGAATTTACTGACTGCCTCTCTCTCTCATGACTGAAAAATACAGAAGTTACTAGAAGTTAAACTGTAAAAGAACTGAACGCGAAAGTTAACTTGAATTATTGACCAAGAGAGAAAAATAAGAAACTACAAAAACACGAACGAGACACTAGGACTTGGGCCATTATGCTACAGGACTTCAACTCAAGAAAAACTGAAACAAAAAACTAAACAAGGTGCCCAAAATTAATCAGTTACAAGTCCTGCAGCATAACAACCCATACCACATTTACAGAGACGAAAGACAAGAGTTACACTTACATGACACTGGAAGCCGATTGAACACACATACTAAAAATCACAAGTAAAATAACAAAAATTAGCACGGATACGAACGAGAAAATAGTCCTTGCAACATGGCGGAAGAACAACTACAGTAAATAAATATAATCACGTCTGAACCAGCAACAGCTAAAGGAAAACGCAATACAATTATTATATAACTCGCTACGTACAATATTAATTGCATATAAAACTCTTTTCTTAAATTCACAATTTTACAAGGAAAATAATTATTATAACTCTTGGAAACAATTTCTTGATGTTCAATAATAGTCACTTGAGCGCGCTGGTGTAGCGCGAGACTAGCTGCACTGTCTGCACCTGTGTGTCTGCTTAGTCCACAATATGTCTATGGCGAAGACTCATGTATACATATGGCGTCGTAAAAATATTCCTAACTATAACAAATTGAATGTAAGGTACGTAAAGGCTTCTGTATATGTGACAGTGTTCAAAAACATAGCTGCGGAGAATAATACATATTAACTGCTGAGATCTCGCAATGTCTCAACTGTCTCGAGCGTCGTCAAATTACGTCGTGTACAGACACAGTCAGTACCACGCCACTATCGATTTACACAATAACATAGCTGATGATCTGCAGTCCCTTACGAATAATACACAATTGTTGAATCTTCACCAAAATCGTTGAAGGGTGTGCGGACCCAGCACAGGCTTAATATAGCCGTATCTACGGTAAGAGCTTTGTTTACACTTTCGCTTTACGTATTTTTAAGTCGGATATTTAATTTCTACACACGTTAATGAAAAGTTGTTTTTATTTAAATAGTTGCATGTTTATTAAAAAAATAGTTTATATTAGATTTGTAACTGTTTTTAAAATGGAAAACGTTGATAATAAATCAAGAAAAACCACAAAATTAAGTGTGCAGCAATTCTACAAACGTATTCAAGGTAGTAAGTCATTGGCAAGATGTATATCTTGCAAAAAATTGGTAAAATTAGAGCATGGGAGCACGTCCGGGCTGCTTAGACATTTAAATCAGTATCCTGCATGTGATATACATATATGAGTTTATTATTAATTCAAAAAACAGGAGCTGAAACACAGTAACTGCTGTCGTACGGATAATGTCTCTATTTAGCTACTGGCTTACCTATCAGAAAACAAACCAATATGCTTCCGATTCTCACAGACGATGTATTTCATTTATTTCATTTAAGAAAATGTTTACAGTAAAAAACTTGTTTTATATTAAAATATTTTGAAGTGTTGACGGAAGCTTACAGGTTATAAAAATGAAACTAGAAGCAACTAAAGAAAAGAAAGAAAGGGCCGTAAC
>PNEQ01004086.1:0-19590 GCA_003012365.1 Medauroidea extradentata
GACTTCCGTAGCGTTTTGCGGGAAATTAATTAACGTAATGATGTAAACATAAATTGATATCAGTAGCCAGACGTCTCACTGTTGAGCGGTAGATATGACCGACCCTTGTCCCCTAAAAATGAGAAAATCGAGATTCCGAGTGTCTTCTCTCAAGCGAATAGCCCGACTCCCGTAGCATTTAACGGAAAAATAAAGCAAGTGATAGTTTAAATATAAATTTATATCAATAGTCAGACGTCTTATGATCAAAAGAACACCGCTAAACAATAGATATGATCGACCTTTGTCCTAAAAAAAAAGAGAAAACCGAGCTGTCGAGTGCCTTCTCACGAGCGAATAGCCCGATTTGCATAGCGTTTAATGGAAAAAAGTAGGCATTTCTTACTAGTAAAATGCCCTTGTAAATTATTCACCAAAAAAAGAAGGAATAAGCGGATGTATTTATTCATTGCGCAGTTTTATATAACTTAACGTTAAAACATTCCCTCGACGTTGTTGATGAATTGTACGAGAACGTAGATACTAGTAGCGTGCAGAGCGGACAGATAGCGCAACTGTACGAAGTTCACAAGATGGAGGATAGATAGCAGCACTGTAGCATATACTGACGTTGTTCCAAAAACGCCATTTTGTGACGTTCTTACCTAAAATCGTCGAGAATTACATGTTTAAGTGATTGAAAATAATCACTTTCAGAGTCAGTTTATGCGGTAAAAATAAATTAAGAGTTCTGGGATTACGTAATACCCGAACGTCTATTTATTTTCCAAGTTCGACATACCCGGAGACAAATGTTTCTACACTTAGAAAATAGGTAGCGCTATTATCGTGCTCACTTGTGAAACCCATGTTTTACGACACGCAGTAACGCATTGTTTAAGCAAATTATGCGCCAAGTTAATTGTTTTAAGTACGTATGGTGTTAACGCAATAAAGAAAAATATCACTCTATTATTTATAGGGTTTGTGTAAAAAAGTAAACTCATTTGGCGCGAGACGAGAGAGATATAAGACGCCGTGAAACAGCCTAGAAGGAGGCTGTACTATAGTTAAACGAGCATGTGCGCATGCGCTGGAACTTTGTGTTTATAGTATGACCTTAATATAGATCCTAATACGTCGTAGTTGGAGACAGGCCGGCCGGCTTGGCACAGGCGGCGCCGCCGCCGCAGCCGCGCGGTTTTCAAACTGTCACTGCCACATTTTTTAACGGATTTTCGCTATTATTGTTTTATTTTTAATATTGTGACTTACCAAGTAATTTCTGCAACTCTACAATTCATATTTCAATGCCGTGAATTAGATACAGTATGTTTTATTCATTGTCAACGTAATTCCTTACAATTTTTTTTTGTCATATAATTTTGTTATTTTTTGAGGGTTCCTGAGATTGTATTCGTAGAATCGCTACCTTCGTTAAATCCAGGGTTCGTAAAATCGGGGGTCTAGTGTAGACTGTAACTCCACGAAGTCTATTAAGTGACGCAGGATATTTCCACAAATAATAATGAAGCACTAGTTGATCGGCATTTGTGTATATTTTCAAAGCTTTGTTTTTGTTTGTATCTTGACTAGAGACACCTGTTTTCGGTAAAAATATTTTCATGATTTTGTCAATTTTGACAAGATGATTTCGTTGACTTTTTCGTTAATTTTCATGTCGTTCCGTCATAAATTTTGCTAGTTTTGTAAATGTCAAAGAAATATTTTGGAGGTAACAAATGTGTGCAGAGTATCATATTTTTAGTTAAATGTTTAAATAAAATTACTTTCTATACACAAATATGTTGAGTGGTTGAAAAATTACCCATTTGTTACACTTGTTGGTTAGATTAGGCATATTAAACACACCAATACTTATGATTGGAATAAAGGATAAACTAACATTAGTCGCAAGAATAAGCTGTTATCTGTATTACCCTTCTCAAGTAAAATCCGACACTTTCTACAGAAAATTCAGTACTTAATATTAGGTTATGTTGAACCACCTAACAATTTAACCACCCAACTATACAATTAAACTGCGAGATAAATATTTGTACGTCACATTGTATGGCCTTGCATCTGTATTAATTACTTAAAGTTAAAAATAACGCCATAAAGAATATAACCTACATACCTTGAATTTCTTCATTTATGTTTCCTCCCTAACTGTTCTATTTAAGATGCAACAATTTTATCCCCGTTGTTTTCACTATTATTTGTTGGCGGAAAATTTATGCTGGGTTATGTCATTCGTGCCTCACATTTTACATGATGCGTGTGAAGCAAGTTCACATTGTGTTATTTTACAAGACTTTCATTCTAGCTAAATATACGTCACAGCACTAGAAACATAAATTTCTTTGTCGTAATTAATATTGCTGTATTAAAAGATTACTATATATTTTATCATTACAAATTTCAAACAAAAATAAACGGGAATCACGTCAAACCAGGATAAACGAAACATTGTGTTACTTAACCTGAACAACCACCATTTTCATTTCTCTTTCGATACTCTCGAAACTCGCTTTCGACTTGCGGTCAAAATTCGATTCTCTCTATTCTTACAATTGATATCTAGAATAGGATGTAATTTACTACGGAACACGTCAAAAATTGTGTAATCCTTTCGTAATTTTGTACATAATTGATCAATTTTGCGATTTCAAACAGATGGCAAATTTTGCAAAAATTTCCCAATTTCGCACACTGTGAAAAACAGGTGTCTCTAAACATGACTTGTTACAAGATACTCTTTACACCTCTCCGGCACAGGGTTACAACTTTATTCTGGCTTCAAAGAGACAAAGAAATACAGTAATGAATGATCTTATAATTTGTAAACAAAAAAGAGACAAACCAACCAAACATTTGGCTACTAGGTGTATGTACCGCCAGTTGGCCACAGAATAGCTTACGTAGTAAAGTTCATCTTTCTTCTTAAGTACTGCTCTACCAGATGTGTGATATTCATTTTTAGTACAAGTGATCAGACTACAGTACGAATAATTTAGTGGCTACATTTCCATGACGACATTCTTCAAAGATTACAATACTTCACCGCTGCTATAAATACTGAATAAATGATAACAGGGAAAAAAACATATAGCCACATAATTTACCCAAAATAAGTACAGCATTAACCTTTCCAGAAGCAACAAGTCACTACCATCTGCATTTGGCGGAAACAGACTAAGTTTGCGTAAAAAAAGCACGAACATTTCCATACAATAAGTGGGATTATATATATATATATATATATATATATATATATATATATATATATATATATATATATATATATATATATATTTTTTTTTTTTCCTTACTCTCTTATACTGTATTAATTTATAAGTCAAGTGTTTTGCAGCACTATTATTTCAGATGTACCCACACTACTACTGTAGCATTTAAAACTTGGTTTTGGGCAGGCTGTGAATGACTGCACACAGTCTAGGTCACGGCACAACTAGGTCATTGGAATGTAGGCTAGCTACTGCTGTCTCCACTACAGCCGCATGCCATACAGTTGGCTGGAGCGCGACCCTGACAATGTGTGTGTGCGTGTTGGTGGCATCAGCTGTGCCCTTGAACCAAGCAGTGTTGCCAAGCGTAGTCGCAGCTGTGTTGGCAAGCGTGGCTACAGACTAGTGGTTTACAGTTACGGCGCACTTCGCACCACACGTTGTTTGTTATTTTATGCTGTGGGAAGAAACACGAGCGGCGGACTTTCATGATGGTAAAGAGAAGTACAGTAACTATACAGCAGGTGTCAAATTCAATTCAATCTTAATGATATTTATTTTGCAGCAAAGTTTGGTAACAGAGTCGCGTGCCTTGCATTTGGAGTAAATTGAAAGTTAGTGCGGTCTGGAGAAAGGAGAATACTGAATTTAAAACCACCAACAATGAACGCATAGTGTACAATTTAGTTGGTAAGTGGAGTTATCCTTAATTAAAATTTCTTTAAAATTTTTTTCTGGGCCTCTTATAATTTTTTTTTTTGAGTTGTAAGTCCCACCTGTTTTTCGTCAGATAATTTTATTCCATAAAATGCGTGACTATTCAAGATGAAATACGGTGTTCCTCTTTATTTATTTGGAGCATTACCGGTATCGTAGTAACAAAGGCTTACCAAGATGTACACTAAGGAAAACAGATTATGTAATTTAGGAAACGTATGACTTTTTTTTTTACTATACAGGAAGGCCAAGAGTAAGTGTTATAAATTGATAGGGATGGTAGATGTGCATGTTTGGAACATATTTAATCTAGGAACCCATGTCCGGAAATGCATCCTTATACCTGAAAAAGACGCTACAAATGAACAGGGGTAGTTAATAAATCTGGCGACAACAAGCCAGTGAAAACATCACGTGGTCATTGTGTTGTGTGTCTTACGTACTACCCTCTTTGACGCTTAGTGACTACACAAGGTACCTTGCATGTGTTACACTCGCTATTGTCGCAGTAGCAGAGGCGCCATGGAAGGCTATACATTTGCAGAGCTAGCCGATATACATTTAGTGTATGGTGCAGCTGGCGGCAATGGAAGAGAGGCGGAGAGACAGTATAGTCAGTGGTTCCGTAACCGACGGCACCCTGCACACACAATGTTCGTACGTGTTGACCGCCGTTTGGCGGGAAACGGGTTCGCTGTGCGTCAAGAAGACAGCAAGTGGTTCGAGAAGGACAATACAGACATGAAGCTATGAGAAAGAGGCGCTGGAACGAATTCAGTAAACACCATCTACCAGCACACAGGCGATAGCACATGCCATGCACACCTCTCGTCAATCTGTTGCACTGGTATTAAAGGAACAACTTCTGCGCCCGTACCATGTACAGAAGGTACAGACCTTACAAGAAGCTGATTATCCTGCACGACATGAGTTCTGCCAATGGTTGTTGCAGTGCTGCGAAAATGTGCCACAGTTCCTACAGCATTTACTGTTCACAGACGAGAGCTGCTTCATTAGGGTTGGTTTGTTCAATACTCGTAACACTCACGTATGGGCCGAGCAAACACAAGACACACAACGTATCCAACCTGCCACCAACAGCGTATTTCAGTGAATGTCTGGGCTGGGATACTAAATGACAGTGTACTAGGACCACACATTTTGCCACCACGCTTCAACGCTGCAGAGTATCTGCGGTTTCTGTGTAATGTTTTATCTGACATGTAGGATGACTTCAGTCTTGATATTCGCGCGTCATCGTGGTTGCCGTGTGATGGAGCTCCAGCTCACTACGTCCTCTGTGTTCGTGACCACCTGAACAATGCATTTGGACAGCATTGGATAGGACGGGGTAGTCCCATTGCCTGGCCACCGTCACCAACACTTCTCACAACCCAAAACTTCTCGCCACTCGTCACTATCACTTCAACTCACACCAGACACATGCCGGCTAAATTTAAATATATTTCATCAAGTTTCAAATTTAAGATAATGAGAACACAAATATTTGTAGTAAGTAAGAGAGTCATATTACTGTGAGTAGGTAGTAGAATGTTGGAGATTAGCATTTTTTATCATCCGTTCATTTTTTTTATTTTTATTTAAAACAATTTTCTAAAATTTTCAATTAAATTTGTATAATTCTTTCAAGCTTGGTTTTTTCTTTATTATGTATTTGCTACTCTACACTATCAGGGTTTATGTATTCTAGCCCATGGAACTTCTCCGAAAGGATTGGTGAGATAAGGTTCCACACTACAGCCCACTCCAGCTCTACCAACCATTTTTAATAAACTATTCCCTCACACTATACTATCCACCTAACACTGCATCATCTATCTATAATTACTCTTTTACCTGCAATATTACAGCCTGCATGCTTAACAAGTACTACCGGTATATAATACTATTATGGTTATATTTAAAAATTTTTGGGCAGACAAAGTTAGAACAAAGCCAAGTGCATTTTACAATTTGTAATGCCTGGCAGTAAACGTACATGGCAACAATGCCAATATATTCTCGTTATGTCTTCCACAGTTTTAGACACTGATAAAACAGAGATAGGATTGTGCAACAAAGATCTCTCCATTCAGCTATTGAAAACTGTAACAATGAGAAGGGGCTGTAGACAATAAGTAAATACTGTACAGTTACTGACACGAGGTACTAGGGGGTGGGGGGAACATATAGATGGCGATGACACTGACTCGGTAGGCGAGTCGGACGGGATATGGGTGACAAAGTTAAAGGAATGGACCAGCTAGCAAGGAGATGGATAGTGGAGAAAAGGGTACACGGTGTAAGCCGCGGAGGAAACCCCCTTTGATGATGATCCCAGGGTCGATAGGCCAACGACCACAGGGGAGGCTACATACCAGTGGATTGTTGCACCCTCCAAACAACGGATTCTTCGGAGACTTGTTAGGGCAGTCTCCACGCCACAACACACTCAAATATACACTAAGCGTCACTAGGGACTGGCTGAGCGAAACTATTAAATGAAAGACGTGAATAGTTTCCATAGTTTATTCACCATAAGCAAAAGACTAGTATCCATGGAAGGCCAATGCCAGTTAAGCAGGCCTGAAGCATAAACCTCTCCAGTAGGTTACGCGGGCAAAACAGCACTCGACTGGAGGTGAAGTTAACGTGCTAGTTTAAGCCCCTGGACGCGACGGCCGGCAGGGGGTGAGGAGCCCCGGGTCAAAAGCAACAAAAACGGTTCCGGTAATTAAGATCTTAACTATTGAAACTAGAAATGACTGACACAAAAATTGGTGAATGACCCGGGGTAGACGAGACGCGTCAAGTTCCAACTCTTGACTAACATGGCATTCGATGTCGCCAAGCCAGCTCCGCGAGGGAAATTATTGTTCTCTGTTACATCATGTTCGAGCAGAAGGATACAAAGATATTGAATAGGCCTAGCTGATGAAACACTGACGTAATGGAATAACAATAATAGTGACTGAAAATAAAATTTAAAAAACATTAAAACAATAATAAGACACTTGAAAAATGTAAGAATTAAAGAGTAAATTTAAAGAAACATATTTTTAAATGTAATATTATAATTTGCAAGATGCACTGAGTGTAGGCCGTACTAGATGAGTACAGTGCGGCAGATAGACTAGTGGGAGGGTGTGCTAGGCACACGTCACAACTTACAGTTAGTATATGAGTAGTAATACTTTTGTTAATCTAGGACAAATACAAGATTGTATAGCCTTATGGTGAAGACTACTTCAATAACAGACAACCAAGATCATATTCTGTAATTTTTACTAATTTTATTGCTTTGGCATAGAATTACACTACACAAACTATTAAAAATAAGAGTCAGTACAGATTAAATGCAACATATCAAATGTATGAAAAAATACATCTTACACACGACCACTACATATTTGGCCTGAAGTAAATATTCACAGTCAAGCCTCGCTACTACGACAAGCCAAAGTTACCAGTTTTTATTATCTGCCGAAATACCCAATAAGACCCGACCTCTTAAAAAATTAGAAAAATTTTTTAGTATATTTTTTTGTTCTGAGTAGTGTAACTGCCTGACCATGCCTCAGCTGCTGACGCTGTCTCCCACCGTTGACTAGTCGCTTCCCTTAAAAAAAATATAGGAGTTACAAAGACTTATCTCAAGAAAAGATACCATGACAGACAATCAGTGCTCGCCACACATACTTACTAAAAAGTAGTGGGGAGAGGTCGACAACGTCAGCAGCGTATGTTTGCTTTCTCCGTGAGGTGCTCGTGCGCAAGGATGTATTTATTTGAATACGTGACTAGAAAAACTACAGTACATATACATTGGTTTTTCTTTACTTCCTTATTCAGAGTTCCTACAGAAATTTCAAAAATGAATTTCCGCTACCCTTTCCTGACCACTTAATACAAATTTACTTGACCCCATAACAGATATATGTACTTATCTGTATCCATGAGATGTATTGGAAAACCAAACTCTACCCGGACAGTAAACACACAATGGCGACTCATGATATGATCACGAAACCAAAGCCCACAGTTACAAAGAAGACATTAAGACACACGACTTCTCATTCCCAGATCTTCGTTAACCACAACAGGTGCAAGGGCTTGGCAGTAAACATGTACCACTACTGGGTATTAGTGTTGCTATGCGCACAGCAGCTGTAACAAGCTAGGCATATATAAATATGTGTCAACAAAAGGGAATGAAGATGGAGGAAAGAGACTAGTCACCTTCAATGATGTACGTGTGGCCGACTTCACCAGGCGCAAGCTGCAACTGTATTCTGACAGTCCGTTTAGAAGTTTGTTTCACCACTTTCTGTTTCTTTTACACATGTGGCTTATTGATTTACGGTTATTGCTGCAGTCCAACAAAAATATTTTAATGACTTTTCCTACTTGCGATATTATGCATTTTTTCCACGTAATTTATCATAGTTGCATTATCGTAGCAGTTGATGTCGTAGTTGCAGGACTTGACTGTATATACTTCTCGTATCACAGCAAACGTCTACCATATTACCTACTGTTGGCACAGCGCTGTACGTGTGCATCGTGATTGGTCACAGTGACTAGAGGATAATGCCATATTTTATAAACTCAACAATAACTACAGCCTTAAATAAAATTCCTTCACATGCTCATGATACAATGTCTTATTATTTTCAGTCACTATTATTGTTATTCCATTACGTCAGTGTTTCATCAGCTAGGCCTATTCAATATCTTTGTATCCTTCTGCTCGAACATGATGTAACAGAGAACAATAATCTCCCTCGCGGAGCTGGCTTGGCGACATCGAATGCCATGTTAGTCAAGAGTTGGAACTTGACGCGTCTCGTCTACCCCGGGTCATTCACCAATTTTTGTGTCAGTCATTTTTAGTTTCAATCCAATGTCTTATTGAATGGTTTTGTAAATTGTTTTGGTGACTTAGTTAATAAAAAAATGACATAGCAGCGTCTACACTTAATAGAACTGACATCCATCCAGAACTAGGCTGCATTTAAATACTTCTGTCTGCCAACACAATCCTACTGAGAATAAGTGAGTACTGTAGTCTTAGTGCGCAAAGGTCACCAGACTAGGCTCAAGGTCGTCAGTTCAGTTGCTAGCGAAAGTCTCAGCGCCGAGATGACTTCTCGCAGGAGATAACACACAAGTGAGGCATCCTGTATTGTGAGGGCAGTCACTATCAAGGGGCTTCTACAGCTGCAACCAACCATTTATATCACTGCAATGCACTATTATGTACAAGCCCTCTTGATGTTTTACTGTGGCCAACTGGCTTACAAATACTTTGAGTATAGTCTATCTCATGTAAGAATTCCATATTCTGACAGTTCGCTTCTGAGAATTATGCCTTCAAACAGGATTGTGTAGACCGTGCATTTCCAGGAAGCCAGGTAGGTTTTAAACTACAAACAATAACTGCCAGGTACATTTCTCAGAAGAGAAATGTCAAAATATGGAAAAGTTTCTTGAGACAGGCTGTACTTGTAAAAGATCTATTTCTGGAAAAACAAATGCAATCGTGGGACTGTCAGTATTTTTGGTAGATGAGAATAGATATCAGCTACAACTGTAACTTGTCAGTCGTAAACATGGCTACTGACAGCACAGACATTAGCGACCTGGTACAATGGGGCAGTTGCGGTTGTAGTCGATGGTTGGTGTGCACAGCCTGGGTTGGCATAATAGAAGCTTCTACATCAATGGCTACAAGTTATATGTGGCTGAAATAATTTAACTAAGTTGATAATACATTTATGACACTCATTTCACTGTTATGCAATGGGTTTGAAAAAATTATAAGTAAAACAAAGCTGAAAAATGTTATGTTAAGATAACTTATCTGTACACTGCAATATGATTGGTCAGTTGTACTTGAACTGTACTACAGCACCTACAACAACCAACATGAATGAGAGTTGAAATGCCAGTGTGACCAACACCAAGCACTGGAACACCAACAAGCAGTTCTGCCAACCTGCAGCCTCCAACTGTCGCCAACACCAATAACAACCATCAATTGTGCCAAAGGTCTTTCAGTATAATAACAATAATAATATAGGCTTGACAAAACTCCTGCACACACGTACTGAAATATCACCATATGCCACACCAAAATATCACACTGTAATTAACTATAGGTAACATCTAAAAAAATTGTATGACTTCTTAAAAATTTTGCAAAACATATAGTTAAAATGTCCCTTTGAAATGCACTCTTCCAAACACTTTGCAGCGATCTTTCGACACTTGTACTTAAAAACCTTAAAATAACATATACTTATATCAAATATAAATTTCATTTGCACTTGGATATGGTCCAAGTCACCAAACATTATTTCTTATTTTTAAAACATAAAATGATTACGAAGCATTAAATAAATAACAAAATAACTGCATTCAAAATTACTACACAAATATAAGTTTTTGCTTAAGCTTTGTGTACAATTGTTCTCGTAGATAGCAACAAAGTTTTAAAAACTTAGCCAGTAAAATATTTTAAGATACTGCTGGAATGTAAAAAAAAATCTTAAATACAAGTATGCTTAATTGTAGTGACTAGATGTACAAGGATATTCCGAATGTTACAGCAAACGCCTTAAGTTTTTCTGTGAAAATTCATACCTATATTTACTCATGAATTGATTGTTCTATAACATGTAATTGTCACTTGGTAGGTGTTTCAATTTCCTTATTGTCAGGTTGCGACTGAAACGCCTTGATGTACAACTATTGGTAATACAGATACATACATACTAGAATTAATGCAAATTACCAAAATACATTCGCTTGTGTTTATTTTCATAGTTTTTTTTGGATATAATACTTTGTAATTACGTCTGAGTATTAATTCACTCACGCAAATGTGGCGAGGCATAAACATTAAAACTTCAGTATTTAGGCAACTGTATAGACAAAGCAGAATTTACGAAGAAATAGAACAGCCACAGCAAAGGCATTAAGAATAGGCATACAAAATACTGCTGAAATCTCTCCAGTTAACAAACCTTAAAATCATTACTTAACACAAACACAAAAAAATTACAATGCACACACAAACTTGGCAAGTAGACACACAACTGCACTCCACATGCACATTGCACCTGCTGCAGTCTAGGAAATAAAACTAAAGTACACATTTTCAGTGATGAGACTTTGTTATTCTATTTTAGATTATGCCATTATTAGAAGTATGCAGCTTTGACAAAAGAAAACTTATTTGCAACGGTACTCTTTTTTTAATATGCCTTCTTATACTGCCTTCAACATCAGCTTCTTTTTAAAATAAGTTGTGTTTCATGATATGTAAGTTGCAGATCGAGGGAAGGTTGGCAGTAGTCCGTTTATATGTTACAACAAAGGTATTGTCAAGTGAGAACACCCATCTGGATATATCAGAGACAGATTCTGCCTGTCTGAGAAACTTCAGGGCATTTTCTTGCCTCATTTATTTTGAATTTCCGTAAGTCATACAATGGAAAATAATGGAGTTTTGAGAGCAGTACTGTTTTTTCCTTATGTAAAAGTGATTATACTGTGCTTCGTTGTCAAGTTCATTATTAATTGTACTGAATTTTTGGTAAGTTCAGAGGCTGGACAACAACAACGTCGGAGAGGGGGTTGAAATCTTTACCTTCAATTGGAAATGTGGTGTACGAATTGTCAAAATATTGTTTTCATGCTAGTGAAAATAAGGGAAATCTATGGTTTTCCATCAGGGAAATCAGAAAAACTAAGGGAATTTTCTTTGTTGCTATGAGTGACTGCACTGATTGAACATTAGAGGTTGCATTAATAAGTTTTCTGGCTATTCTTTTAACATCCTCTGTTCTGTTCAAAAAAAGTTCACGACCCAAACAGATAGTTCAATAGGTGGGTGGGGTTTTGCAAAATTCATCAAGAGATGACAACATTAAGAAACATAACAATTATTGGGAGGAAAAATTTATTTTCAATAGAAACGTTAATCTGTTATAATATGCTCTCCCGACTCAAACAACCACAACGCTTGATCACCAGTCTGTAAGAGTCAGGTTTGCTTTAACTGCGACATTTGACTACAGTCGAATATACAAAATATTGCTAAATTGTGACATGCTACTAGAGTCAAACACTGAATTAAATGACTCTGTAAACACTACGTACATGGTTTTCTTGCTTGAAACTATCAAAAAGTAAACTATTTACAAAAAACTGCATTAAAAAAATGTTTACACTATGTTGGCATTATTAAAATTTTTTATCCTGCAGCAAAAGAGTTAACACATTCGAAGTATTAGCTCGGCAGGTTCACTTATTGGATACATGGGAAATTCATCCAGTTGACTTTTAAAACCAAAATTTATGCTTTATCAGATCTGAAACAACTAAATAAATTCGTAGTAAGCTATCATCACTCCAGAATTTGAAATAAACTGACATAAACTCGGTTTGACCACTAAAACGTCGCTATGTGCGAGAGCTACCTAATCCTTGTCTTTACTGCTCTAAACTCAGTACCAGAGACATCTTCGTTATTAACTTAAATATCTACAACTGCAACCGTGCATGCATTAACAACAATCAAATTTCCCCAGTTAGCTTTTAAATAACCAGGTTCATTAACTTTGATCAGTTTGTTAAATCAGTGTAAAATTCCAAAGCATACTACACATAATGCCTGGGGAAGGGGGGCAGGATATGGCAAACGAAAACAGTCCAACTATGTTATACGTGTGTGAGCCAATAAGAATGCATTTTCAATGTTTGCATTGGCATTTTAAAATATAGCATTTTTAAAGCTCAATAATTTTAGAAATAAAATGCACACACAGAATTATTACTCTACAAGGCTGCATTTGGTGCAAAAATAATTTCGAAGAATAATGTAAATAGTAATTGTTTTTCTAGGTACGTTCCACATTGGTCGACGAAAAGAATTCTCATCAATGTACTCTCACTAAATGTCAAGAAAGTCGACAGAGTCCTCCAGAAAGTGGACGTCACAGAAGAAATAGTTCAGGACAGATCAACATCTAGAACACTGTCAACAATCACTGATATGCAGATCAAACCAAAACAAAAACAGGCAAATCTGAACAGAAGAATGGAAGAACGAGTTCAGTACCGCAAGTAGATGATGCGAGATTTTGGGAGAAGAAAGCAAAACATCTGCTAAATAAGTTCAATCACAGTCCTCTGTTGGGCATAACAATGAATGAATAAATGAATGAATTGATAATAATAGCTGGAGATTTCAAAACAGAAAGCCAATAATATACAGCATTTACATTAAATTATGCGATTTTGGTGATACTGATCTAACTTCAGTACTTCAGTTATTTTAACATTTCTGTTTTTAAGATACACAAAGTTTTTTTAATAAACCTGACAGAACTCATCAGTCTCAGATTGTTCATATCCCTCATGACAAGAACAGATATCATCAGTTTTTGTTGTGTTGTCTTGTCAACAACCACTTCTGTCATTGCGTTCATAGCGTTGTCCTTGTCTTTGTCCGTCGTTGACGCCATCATGCACTTTGTTTGTCCTTTGTCTGTTATGACTTTCATTTCTTGGTTTACGTCATACACTGACTGTACAATTCCTATTTCACAATTACTTGTATATTTGTTGATTATAGCAGTTAACATTTTCTTTTCCTTGGTTTTATTGTTTATTTTCTCGTGCTTAGTCCATATACCTGTGTGTCTCCAGTGGCTCAGCAACATTCACCAACAATGTCATACATCCAACAATACACTTCAGTTCGACATAAACCCTCACTGCAACAATCATTCAAAGATCACACGAAAACAAATCAAACTGGTGTCGGGCCCCGTCCGGTCCTGGGTCCTTGTCCATTTGCCCCTCTGTCCCCCTGGGGCCCTGCCTTGTTGGCAGCCATGGGACTGTAAACACCGATAGAATAAACGTAACAGTACCACTGTAGTTTTTTTGGCAAAAAATTGTAAATGTTAAAAAAATTTATTTGCTTGTCTTTCCTGTTTTAAAACTCATTTTTCTATTGTCAACATCTGCAAATTTCCAGCTTCGAAGCTCCTGTACATGTAACGCCATAGTTTACAGTGTGAGCATTATGGCAACATGATCCTTACTTTTCCACCCAGCCATCATATCACAGACAGCAGTCATCCGTACATCACATCTACGACAGTTTTGCCATGCTAGACCTACAGGGCTGCAAGCACTCAGTACTATGTATATGTACAGTTCTCTCCGAGGCTATAGTTGATAACTACAAGCCACGCTACAACCATCACACAGCTGAGGTACATTTACAGTACTGTACTCATCACACAGCATAAATACCCTCACAGCTTTTCAAGTACACATTCCAGATATCAATAAGAGGCGTTTATGAAAGTAATCTGTTGAAGATGAATAGTATGGTGCAGTCATTTGATAATGTTTCATTGATCAGCAGGTCTTGTCAAAATCTAAACCTGTGTAAGCATTTGTTAAATATTTTACTAAATGTGATGTCAGAAGCAGGCTTTTTAAAAACAGTTTCACTTTGTCGTTCGCGTTGGTTGTGTGTACTGTTCACATATTTTTTATGCCAATTATGTGTTTTATCTGCTTTGACTAGAATTAATCATGAAGTCACTCTCGCGAGTTGGATGCTTGAGAACTTTACTTGAGCTACTGTTTGAAAGCCTCACGCTAAAATTTTGCTCTACTCAGGTTAACATCGGGACTTTTCAAACATCACGATACCAAATTAAGAAACAGAAAATCTGGTACAGTATATCAATAGCTCACAAGTGAAACAAGTACGGAACCATGTAAAATCCATGTGTTCATACGTATATGTGGAAAACACGTGCAGTGAATACTTGAGGTATCTTTCAGTCCAGGCATATTGACGGGAGCATCTCACAGTTGTGTGTGTCACCGTGTAACTGTCTTCACATCAGTCACAAGTATACCATCATTCCTTGCGCTTGGATGACTTGTAGAATCTACACAAACAGTGGGCAATGTTCGTCGTCATGTCCACGGCGTACCTACTATCATCTAGACAAGCAGGAGCATACAAATTCACAAACTTGATTCGAAACAGTATTATATTATATTACATACTAGATATTCTGCACACAACAGTGTTTGTCTCTTGCACATGTGTTGACTGCTTAATGCAGATGCAAGTGTAATGGTACTACAAACGTGACAGCTTGGTAAACTGGAAAATTCATAGGCCCTTAAACTTGGCTAGACTCATGTCGGCGCAATCTCTCCTATCTGCATACAGCGTGGATTCGAACGTGGACGTTAACTGTATAGAAAGAAAGATTCACTTCTCATGATCATTATTATTTACTTCAGTGAAAGGCATTCAAGTTGCATCAATATGGGCCAAGACCACATGGGCGCACACCACATGTCCGTACAAAGGATCTCAACATATCTTGTTAAAATTACCGGCCAAGACTTCGTCAACTGAACGTCCATTTAAATTAGGTTCAGAAAGAAAAACAAAACAGAACGGAACAACATTACATGTTAGGATTTATCCAGAACGGACCGCTCAAAGTTCCTACACACACTGGGCCTCGGCCTATCGTCATCTATTGTCACTCGAAAGATACACTGGTCCAGCATGGTCAAGAACTCCAGTTTAAGTGGGGGGAGAGTAAACGAGGGTACGCTCACTGCGTGCCTCGCTGCCGTAACAGCCATATCTCTTCTGAATCAACCATTAAATTATACAGTTACTGAACCACTAAAATTAAATTATAATTACGTGCGCTTGCCCGTTATTAAAAAATAAAACAATTCAATAATAATGTAATAAAATTAAAGATAACTAAACAATTAATAATGGAAATACAAATCACAGGGGTGCAACCATACTCTGGAACAGCCTAGCGCCTTTATCAGGAAAGCATAGGTGAGGGTCACGTGCGCATCCAGTGCTGACATCACCCTCGCCTCTCAACTCAACTTAGGTTACCAAAAGGGCACTAAAATTTTTAAACACGATTAGCTTTCGAACGGCTGACATAAATAGATTTCTTCAGGAGGAAAAAGTTACGTGAAATTCCATGGTGCATCCGTAGACACCCACTATGCCTATACTTAGAACAAATCAATAATCACGACTTTACCACCTTAAAACTTACAACTTACTAAGTTACCTGGTACAGCAGGACGACCACAAAGAAAACAGTTCTGAATAAACAGAAGCGCTTTGGCCGGTAAAGAACTTCTACAATTAAATAAATACAAAGTTATACTGCAGCGCACTAGATTGGCATGGAAGATAACAGACGGAAACTACTCATTACTATTCAGATCGGGAAATACGGTTGCTTTGGTGGTAGGGCTTATTGCGCTCACACAGGGGCGCAGTCCATGCTATCTCAGAGTTTGTTTGAAGTAGGTTTTAGTCACGACGAACAATTATTGTAGGCCACTGATGTGACCACGGCTGGATCTCCCTCGCTGGATGAGCAGGGCACCGAACTCGGCACTGTCGCACACACATCGGTTCTTACCCCGTGCGTACGTCAGAGGCTAATTAGTAACGCCCTGGTCATCATTAATTCTCCCTTTAATCATTATGATAATATGCAAGCGAAAATTAGATATTAAGGGCAAAGGAATTAGACTCAGGTGATGTACTTTGTTAAACATTAATGTTAAGGTAAAAAAAGAAATTACAGCAAGGGTGGACGAAGGACATCACACTAGGAATTTCAATTGTTAGAAACACAAGTACCTGTAAACTCCCAGCAAAAAGTCTGAATAACGGTTGTTTTGAAAATACGGAAGTTGCAATATATAACTAGAGTAGCTCTGCTGCCAGGACTTTTTGACGTGTGAAGTGGGATGTTTAGTTTTAAAAAATGTTACTAAATTATTATATTATCTGTGGATATAAAATGTATTGTGGCTATCAAAACCTACCCATCATAACACTGTGAAAGAGCAGACAGCTTAAGGGTGAAGTTTTCTTAAAACCTTGTTTTTAATTGAACTTTACTTTAGATATGTATAACCGTAATTGGAGATTAATTATTTACTGATTTCAATCTCACATCAGTAAATATACACAACAGTCATCTCACTTGAGCTTAAAGAACTCTGCTGAGCAATACTTCATGTCACTGCTGGCTATGAAATTCAAAATTATGTCATAAAAATTAGTTACCAGCAATAAATAAAATCAACAAATATAGGAAACTATGTAGGGGCCTACCTCCTTAACAGCATCGTTAGTAGAAAGGCTGAAGGAACGCTCATAATGCAAGATGTCAGAATTAACAACCACTGCTCGTGAAGCTGCATACAGCAATTGTCTTCTCACTTGTGACATGTTGCCTTCAACAACCACCTCATATGTTTCAAACTCAAGCATTTCTGAATATTTTCCCAACCAGCATAGGTTCAGTTCACATCTCAGGTGAACTGCGCTGCTGGGCCGGCACTGCCACATACACAATGATTTACAGTTGATGTACGACTTGCTAGAGTTTACGCAGCAGTCACCTGTGGAAAACAACACACATCCACGACTCGTAGTAAGAAGCCTCTTTGAGTGCAGGAACACGTGGTACAATGGATGGAGACGGCTCTCCTTGCTACCTGTCTCTTTCAGAGCCTGCAACGTCAGCCCAGCTCACCTGCGGCTGAACTCGCGCACCCATCGCGAAGTGAGGTTGAGGTAGAAGTTAGGACCCTCTGGCTCGTAGTCCAGGTAGTTGGGGCGAGCCACCGCCGGCTCTATCTGAGTACCTTCGTGCCATTCGTTGAAAGAGGTGATGCTGACCACACGCGCCCGCGCTGACAGAGCGTTACGCCACGCTGTGTTGTAGTAGCGGCCGTGTTGGCGGTGCCGTGTACTTACCGCGTTCCACGGCCGTACCTGTGTGTCCACGTAGCCAGGTCCCACAGACGGAACAAATAGTAGGTCGTTTTGTTTTGCAAACTTGCTCAGTCCGCGCCAGTTCTTCCACGTGGATCCGTATGAGAAGCCATCACTTGCAAAGTAAGTATAGAAGCCTGAAACATGATAAACAAGTTTCAAGTTAGAATCAAACCTCTCATAATTTGTTAATGTGTTCAGAGGAATGACTACTTATGTACAAAACAGTAAAATTTCACAGTAAAACCTCTAGGCATAGTTTTGTAAGGAATAACATAGCAATGCAGGACAAAATTATACAGTACATATCAAATCATCAGCTGAAGTAGACTTGTTTGGTTATGAATATACAGTATGTATTTAGCTGGTCTGGATAATGATAGGGGTTAGTTAAGAGCAATCCTTAAACATTTAGCTACGACTGTCATTATTTTCTTGTTCAAAATATGTTCTACCTGATCAATGATACTTGCTTTGTCAGTATTTGGAGGACTTCTTTCCTGAATTGAGACAATATCTGCAGTTGTGTACTGGCACATATTGTCTATCTCATGTACAAATATTGTTTGGCAGTTGTGTTGTCATTTATTTTTACATCTGTGCCATGGAATCCAAAGTTTTTTCCTCTCCCATAAGTTATTGTTGCACAAACACACTCAGCTGACTCTCAAACTGTGCACTCCATCAAAATGAATAGTATTTTCCTGTAGAAATGTGTACACACTGTATTCAGTAACGTAAAATACTGGAGTGCTTACGTGTGACAGACTATATTATACACCTAAATACTGAAACCTTCAAGAATGTCTCACATACTTAATGGTAAATCAATAGAAAGCTAAAGGCACGAAATGGCCGCTAGGCATGTAGACAGAAATGTGCAAGTACTTACAAAGTTGTACTTGCAGGTAAAGATAAAATACATACGTATATCACAACCATGTGAAAAATGTGTCCTACAAATGAATTTTATTTTCTCTTATCTGCAGGTACAACTCTGTAAATGCTTAATGATAAATTATGATTGATACAGAAAAATATACACAAGAAAACAAATCAAACTGAAAGCTAATTAACTGAATATTCCCCAAAGATATTGGCACAAATTTGAGCAAAATCTGCAACAAAGTTAGTTAGACATCAACACATTACATGTCATGGTTTTGCACATCTTATGAAACTGGAATAGTTCAACTACTACTAATATGCAATACCCGATCAGTCACATTAAACAATAACTACAGGTGATGACCATAAAGTGAGCAATTTTGAAACTACTGTTAAGTTTCTGTTTTCAGTCAATTTGTATATTTTATCTGCTCTTAAATATAAATATGGCTTTAAGCTTACCTTCAATATATACCTGTACAGTGTTTACATTTACAGTCAACTGTTTGTTAAACTGTAAACTCCTATATGCAATCAACTATTAATAACTACAAGAAAAAACCGTCACAATTATTAAGTACTGTAGTAAGTTATTATACATAAATATTACAAATACAGTGAGTTAAGTAGACCTTAATGGCTTTTGAAAGAATCTTTAAAAAATTAATGCCAGCCAAGAGCAAAAACCCTCACCACCAGAGGCATATTTACTGTTCTCTTGTTTGGAGGTATCGAAAATACTGCAGCCTTCTCAATGTCCCAGTCACCACCTCTTCCAGCACAAATACTGCAGCCTTCTCAATGTCCCAGTCACCACTCCTTCCAGCACAAATACTGCAGCCTTCTCAATGTCCCAGTCACCAC
>PNEQ01004087.1:0-14668 GCA_003012365.1 Medauroidea extradentata
AAGTATGAACGCTGATTTTGATAGTGCAGAGTGAACAGTGGATGATCTCACTTTCATTAATTTGGTGTGAATGTGTGCGTGATTGAATTGTGAACGACTTCTGTAATGTTTTCTTTTCCTTTATTTTCTCATTTGTGTTTCGCAATTTGTTTTGTAATTTTTAGAGACTGTGTTTAAGTGGTAGACAAGGCAATATTGTGGTAGCTTCGCTACATGTAAAAATAAGTCGAGTTAAATAAATAAATAAAACTGAATAAAATTACACCTCACTCGTCTTTACCGCCCGACTGAAGGCATTTTCGTGAGAATCGGTCTCTAGCTGATAGATCGGGTCCTGCAGATAATCCCTGTCAGTTTTGGTAACATGAGTTGCCACTTCTTATCCTCGCATAACTGCTCCGCGTTCACTGGAGGTACTGGGGATATAAGCAACATACCTCCACAAGTAGATGTCCTGTTTTCGTCGGGTAAAAAATTTAGATTATTTAATTTTAATTGATGTTTTTACAGGATTATAATTATTCCAGAAATGTTCTGATTGCAACATACTATAGAGCATGGTAAGGTACAAGTCTAAGACATGGATTTATGTGTTATTCGTACTCCATTACTCCACTATAATTAACTAAATCATTAAAAAAAGGCTTATTTTCCAGATTTTTTTCTTTAAAAAGTTAAAAGTTTTTTATATATATTAAATGTCTTAGACAATTATACGACTTTACGACACATACTTCCGAAAACGATATACTTTAACTTAATTTTTTCTCTGAATAATGATCAATAACAGTACACATGTTTCTCACTGTTTAGCATACTGTACCGAGCACCCTTAAGGGGGTGAAATGCTGTTATAGTGTGTGTTTTCAATAAATCTTCTATTTCTCTTAAACCACTTAAGATATCAGGTGATCTTTGCATCAGAATGGTGCTCATGTAAATGTCTCAAAAGCAGTTTTAGGATTTTTCAAAATTTGTCCTTGAAAGCCGGTAAAAACATGAAATGTGTTTTCAATTAATCATCCGTATCTTCTGAATCATTTGAGATATCGAGGTGGTTTTTGCTTTAAAATTAAGCCACTCTAAATGCCTACAAAGTAATTTCAGGATACATGTTATTTTCTTTAAAGTTTGCGTACATAAATATATACAAACAAATTTAAGGTAATTCGCAAATTAAAGATATACAGTACAGAGAATATAGTAACATCATCAAAATACGTAATTAAAGGTTAGTTACTTTTTTCTATAGTACACGTGGACGAAGCTGCAATGAGACAGCTAGTGTGTACATGTGTGTGCGTGCATGTGCGTGTATGCATGTGTGTCTATATAGTACTATATACAGTACATATATATATATATAGAGAGAGAGAGAGACTCTCTCTCTCTCTACAACACTTTTTCGTGTGTTCCATACAGTATGGTTCCTTTGTATCACAATGTCTCCTACAGCAGAACAGTTCCTCTCAGAATATTTTTTATGGATCACTGGATTTTAAGGCACCTGTGGACAGGAAATAGGATGGTGGAAATGTTTGTAGAAGGCAGGCACCAGAATTCAAATAAGTACTCAAATACTATGTTTTCCAGGCAGGCAAACAACACACTTATTCCACCAAGGGTCATATTGTTCCAGACATTTTTGTGTTTGCCATAGGAGTGTTACTGTGGAAGTTGAACGATGTATGTTCACCGTCTTGCTTTTACAGAAGTGGAGGGGGGGAAATTGCATAGTCTTCCTACTTAACTTGTACGTAGGCAATGCAATTTTTTGCAATTCTTGAAGGAGATTAAATGTAAGGAATATGATGTTACGACATTAAAGTAAATATCTGGTCTTGAGCAGTAAATCCTCCAACCAGAAACAAGAGAGAAAGAGGGATAGAACATCAGTAGAATAAAATGAAGAAGTGGTAAACAGCAAGCCCATGACAACACAGTATTAACTTATAGTTACGAACATGTAACGCTCACTGTCCGTGATTCAAGTTAAATATAGGAGCGATTTTACTTCAAATTTTATTAAGCTGTCAATTAGAATGACAGTATTAAGTGTAGCTATATTTACAGTGTAAATTTTCAGTTGAACAGTTCACAATGTGTAACCGTATTTTTTGTTTATCACATAATTTTTAAAACAAGTTATCACATTTGCTGATGAGCATAGTGTTGTTTGCTGTGATAACAGGACACGCAGGGAGCTACACAGATGTGTCTTCACATGCCACGACCGTGTTTTATTTTTATTAAAATTCAGTTGTTTCACTTGTTCCAAATACATTACTCAATGGTATATTCGCAACCACCTCAATCCTCTGCAATAACTTTGATTACTCCTAACAACCTTAATTACCCACAACAATCTCAATTTCCCGTAACAACCTCGGCTAACAACAACACTGATTATCCCCAAACCTTGATTATCCACAATTCCTCAATTTTTTCATTTTACCATACTAGTTTTTAAATTCAAATTTTACAGACTGGCAAGCACGCAGTTTCAATTTGACATGATGCTATAAAAGAGCTGCAACATACATGCTCTTATATCTGAAGAAATGAAAAGGGGTCTTAACTAACTGAATAAAAAAAATGCAGATTCTGTGTTATCACTCTTTGATTGGTGTGGATAATCAAAAGTGAATTATATTTTGTGTGTTAGCTGGTATGTTTAGTAACTTGTGTCTACCATGAGATCTGTAAGGGTTTTCTATTATGGAAAATACATGCCCACATGCCCGAGCTAACCAGCATGTCGAGTCTCTATGTTTATGTTGGTTACAAATCAGTGAACATCAGTGATGATCGAACCCCTGGGCACAAGTAATGGATACACAGCACACAACACTAACTAGACGGACCTCTAAAAACTACTCTGTCACAAATAAATTGTAATGATGTACAGTACTTCAACTGACCTGCGCATATCCTTTGGTGCCAACAATTAGGGCATCATTAGGGAATTTGGCTCTTGCGTGTGAGCCTAGCATAGCAACTTGACCACCTTCGTAGCTTAACAAGGTGGACATGTTCAGATCTACTCCTTCAGAATTCAGTGAGCCGACTGTTTTGATCTCCTTGGGCATCTCCGGGCCAAACACCATTACGGCAAACTGAAGAGGGTATATCCCAAGGTCAAGTATAGAACCACCTCCTTGTTCCTTAAACCTGTATAGTGAACGTTCCATTTAAAAGTTCAATGCAACAGTACAATAATCTGCTTCGGACTTTAAGCACAGTAAAATTAAATGAATAAATATTCTGCTGGAATGAATGTCACGAGATGTTGGACTATGCATCTCTGATAAAACTTAATTCAGCACAATGCAAATTATTTATCTACCAAGTTTCACTTTAAAACTACAAATTCACAACATATCACAATGTTACTCACTTTATCCGATCGATATTTTCAACGGGTAGCCCAAAATTGCAAACCACCTGGATAATCTCACCAAGATTCCCAGACTTTATTTCCTTGCGTATTTGTTCGTAGACAGGAAAGCAACGGGACCATACAGCCTCCATTAGGAAGAGGTTCTTGGAGCGAGCCAAGTCAATTAACTCTTTAGTCTGCTTGAGGTTCAGTGTTAGAGGCTTCTCCACCAGCACAGGCTTGCCAGCGTCGAGCATCATCTTCCCCAGTCCAAAGTGGTAAGGATGGAGGGAACCAACGTACACTATATCTGGAAGGAAGAAGGATACACAGTTATCTTAGTATGACTTCTAACCACATGAACACAAACACACGCAGCAAGTTTGCTGAATTTCATTGCACAGACAACGTTTTGTGAGGACTACAAAATAAGGGTGTTATAAGTTCATTTCTTTGAGACAGTTGTCAAAGTTCGAAACGTGTCACTTCCGAAGCTTGTGAAGTAAATTAAAAAAAAAAGTATTATTCACATCTACATGTTGGTACTTGACAGATATACAAAAAAATATAGAGGACGACACATAATCGCGATAACTACTTCTGTGATTATGTGTCGCCCTCTATATTTTTGTGTGTATCTGTCAAGTACCAACAAGTAAGTATTTGTGCTGCTGTCTTTCGTACATACTGATAGCCTAGCGGCCTCTTCCTTTCAATTTTATTATGCACATCTGTTAACTGAATGCTGTTAATTGGAAAACATAATACAGTTTACATTTACCAACTTTCCATCACTAAAGGTTTTTCATGAAACAAATCAGCATTTTCTGCCTTTAGTGCTCTGAACAATACCTTTACGTCTTCATACAAAATACGGCAAGTGCAGTTTTTACCCCGGTTTACCACGGTTTACTTAAATAACTCCAGGCGAATGATGGCATGATTTCTTAACAAAGGACATGGCTGATTCCCCTCCTAGTTCCTGTCCTTGCGTAAAATTGTATTAATTTGTAATGGTCTCACTATTGACGATATATACAGCCCATTTAAATAAAACAAAAAAAATATTTTGCCTTACATTTGCTGCAAGATAGACAGAATATCTTATTTCTTCCAAAAAATTACAAAAAATAAAAAAAGGCAGTGCATTATTACACAGTTCAAAAAGTTGTAGACTATTATTTAGAGCAAGAAAGGCAAAAAAATGTTGATACACCTGAAAAGAGAATAGTATTGTCTTAAGAGGGCTATACACCGGATGTAATTTTCCATGTTTGACGCACGGAGACAGTGAAGCAATAAGGTTCAGCTTTCCACAATCAACAGTAAAACCATAGCTTCTATTTGTGGTGTGCCAAACTGGAGTGCAGTGTTTTCGTACTATTCTTTATCCTACTTTACTTAAGGCAGCGACCCTACAATTTTATTTCTGGAAAGTTTGTAGTAAAGTCCAGCACATGCTTCCAACATTGGATTTTACGAATCCGGATGATATTTTCCCAGTGAGAGCTGTCTAAAAAAAGCTGTTTTTAGTAGTTTTGTGGGGCACCAAAAACATGTTTCTAATAAGCATGCTGCATTTTTAAAACGACAGAAGTCATTAACCGTGTGTTCTTTTCTTAGATAAACATACTGTGAATAAGTTTAGCTGTTTCACGTAGAAAAGAATAGTCATGGCATTCTACAACATCGTTCAATGTTCATACGACAGGTGCATAAGCCTCTAGATAATTAAAGGTCAATCAACTTTTTAAAATGTACAACACATTGTACCTGCTACAACAATATCTAAAGTACATGCTCACCAACATTAGGGTCCTTGGCTAGCTCCTCATACGAGCCATAAGCAATTGGAATGCTGTGAAGCTTGGCAAACTCTTTAGCTCTGTCCAGTTGTCGAGCAGCCACAGCGACCACCTTGTGTTCCACTGGAGATAGAGAGCTCAATGCAGCCACAAAGTCATTGCAGATGTTACCAGCACTCGCTATTCCCCACCTTGTAGCCATGACTGAAACAAGTTGTAGGAGATACAAAAACAAATCATTAACAAACAAGTAATAGCTCAATACCAGTGACAAATTTTTTTATTATAGGTACTTCTAAGTGTGCCAACAAGTTAATTTCGTGAGACTGCATAATTTTTTCCAGAGAGTACAAACTTGACATTACGGTACAAGTTGCCCATTATCAAAGTTAAAAATTCTTCCATTTTTTTTTCAGAGTAGTTGAGAGAATTGTAGCCCAAAAGGCACATATTGATATCTACACTAGAACAAAAACAAGCGAACTTAAATATGTACATTGATGTGGCATGTATTGACATCTCCAGTAGCACAAAAACAAGTGAAAACTTAGAATATGTACACTGAGGCACCATCACTTGTTGATTAACTCTCTTCTACCATACCCATCTTCCTCACCTGCATTATTTTCAGCACCATATTTTTTTCACCAGACTTATGTTTTTTTATAATTTACATCCTCCCATATCTTCCCACTCTAAAACGTTTTCTGAAAATTGTTGCAACTCTGGGATTCTTCGCTTCATTACCCCTATCTCCGCTATCTTCAAAATGCAATACTGTATCTATTTCTCATGACAGCCCTCCTCTTCACTGCAATTTTATCTTCAATTGTTCTAGCTCTCATTGTCATACTTTAAGGGTGTTCAAGTGCGATAAAGTCATAATTTTGTAATTAAATGAAATACTGTTAGTTTTGTAGACAATACTTGTGAGTGCAGTTTCCTCTTACGAAACAATTTTAGCTGGCGTAGTTTTCTCATAACGGAGCATTAAAGTTAAAATTTGCATGTTCTGCTGTCATGCCAATAGTGAAAATCAATTGACTTACGTATGTGAAATAATTCACAGTGAAATAACATACTATGGGCTAAGTAATAAGATATTTGAAAAAATCCAGCGAACTGTTTTTGTATTTTAAAAAAATTGTTGAATTTTTAACTTTTTCTGTACTTCAAGAATTATTTTCTAATTCAAAATATTACGTTGTGGTTTTTTTTTAAGGTTTTATTGCAAAGCTCAGGGGATGTAAGTTCAGAGTGAATTATTTTGTTTAAGTAGATCAGTTGGTTTTCACTATTTGCATGGCAGCATACCAAGAAAACTTTGATTATGATGCACTGTTAGGAAAGAACTATGAGAGCTAAAATTGTTTCGTAAAAGTAAAACGTACTCACAAGAATAGTCCACAAAACTAACAGTATTCAATAAAAATACAAAATTATGATTTTATCACCCTTGAACACCCTTAATGTTTTCTGTTTAATGAACTTGTGAAAACTGTTCACATTAAATTACTGTGATATTTTTATGCTGTTCTCAACACTGAAACCTTATTAAATACTAGTAAGTTGCTTAAATAATGTATTGTACTCTAGTATAATTAATTTACGTATGAGAATATTTTTGTACTTTTAAGCAATGTCCTTTTCTTATCCTCAGTGTTTGGTAACCCTACTAAAAAGATAAACTAACATTGACTTAGTATGGTCACAGGGATTAAATAGGGACTTGATGAGAAAATGTTTTACTTCTCAAAAACATCCATTTTTACAGGCAACTCTTTTCAAGGAAAAAAAAAAAAAACATTCTACACAAAACATCTTAAAAAAATATTGCGAAATGAAGGGGTATTCGCTAATAATTTTTTAAGAAATTTAAATATTAATTATTATATTTAAGACAGTACCAACTGTGCTGACATGTAGTGCAATGTCCATTAAATTTTCTGTTTTCCCATTCTGCTCGTCTACCCCATTTTGTATCCCCCAATCTCTCCATTTTTTGGCAGACAACTTTTTGGGTGTACGCACATTGCAGTTGGATGAATGGTATAGGAATGCTTAGAAGACAAACATTCATTTTTAAATCATATATTAAAAAGACAATAACTTGGCAAATTTCGTTTAAGAAGTATTATTCTTCCAGAAATTTTAATTAGAATATTTTTTTTCCTTGAAAGTCTTACCTTTAAAATTAATCTAATGAGAAGTAATTAATTATAACATTAATTTCACATTTTCACTCCGTAGCATCCAATATCTTTCGAAAATCAGACAGTAAAATCGAATTCATCTGCTTATTAAGGCCTATCTGATATATTTAAATGTAATTTTGAGAAAATAATGTGCATATAATGTCGAAGAAAAAGTATTAAATGACTGGGTTTCATTTTACTATCAGATGCCTTTTCTTACTACTGGTCAGTGAAATTGAACCCACCTGCACTATAACACACTGCAATTTTTACTATTTTTATGTTAAAAAAATGTATAAAGTGTCTCTGCAAATAACTCCCACATTGCTGAGGGGTTGTGGAGTATGAAAATATTTAATATTGCAAAAATTTTTATAAAATTTATAAGGAACGAATAAGTTTCTTTAGGGTGTAGCCTAGTATAAAAGTGTCTGGGGAATAGTTCAGCGAGTTGTGCATTGTGTCTTTAGAACACAATGTTAGAAAATTAGTTCTTTCGAAAGTCGTTTTTTATTGTTACAGTAGGTTTTTTACCACACTATTTTCTTACTTCTAAGCTCTGCTTCGTAGTGTGTGTGTGTTTTCAGCACAGTTGCATATACAGTATTTTAAGCAACTCTCTCGGGTTTAGTACAATGTACTAAGCTCTGCAATTTTTGAACCCACTTTTGTAATATTAAAGTTTCACCACATGGTGCCGTACAGTTTAACTTTGTAGCTGCCAGTCAATCTGTTGTGTGTTACAGTGATCTCTCAGTTTCAGGTCTCCCAGTTTAATGATTCTTTCACTTTAACAACCGTATTTTTGGTCCTATCTTAAGACCCAAAATACTTTTATCATTCAGTTTAAAAACTCCAATTTAAGGATAATTTTTTTTCCGTCCTCCGAGAGTCGCCAAACCGAAAGATTACTGTTATCTACACACATGGTATTTAATTGTTGTCATGCACGTAAGTATTCTGTTGACAAAATGCATTTCTGATGAAAAATTATGAAGTAATCCTTTGTGAAAATTCCTTGATGAAGTAACATGATAGTGGTTGTTACAACGTAAAATTAACTGATTTTATAACAATTTCTAACAAAAGAATATCTTGTTGATGCAAAAAAAAACTAGGATATACCTACGTACAGCCTACAAGAAAGTTATATAGTCTGTGGGTTATTACATTTTCGAGAAAATGCTGTTGGGTACAGAAGTTTTGACAAACCCAACACCTGCTATCTGAATTCTAGTCCACCGAGATGATGTCAGAATATTCTGCTGCCATCACAGGTATGACCATGCTGTCCCAATCTGCCTGTGAAGTCAACTCTATTCCCGAACTTGACTGAAGGTTGTATTGTGGGTAGGAGTAATGTTGGATAACTGAAAGAATTGTTTTCTCCACTACAAATTTTCTCCTCCAAAATTTCCTAAAAACAAATACAGTGGAACCTCTACGTATTGAAGACAGAAGTATTGAATCTTCACATGCGTAGAACACATTCTGTGGTACCATTTCTTGTTTGTCTGCATTTAAAAACTTCATCAATTGAATGTCTGCATTTAAAAACTGCATCCATTGAATGTCTGCATGTACTAAAATTTTAAGTCTGCTGACAATGACAGGTAGAGTGGCCAATTCGTAACTGCAACAAATGTTTTTACTCACTCTGAAGATGACCAGGAGAAATACAAGTACACAAATTTTCTCAAAGAGTCCCTACATAAAAGCTTTTGCTGTCTGGAATTTCTAATTTAATTTTAGCGCTGGGTGGTGGCTGCACACTGGTTATTAAGAAGCCCATCTACGTAGCTGTTGAATTGTATTATAGTGAGTTAGAAATTCATGTGTATTTGCAGTTATCCACATTTACAATGAACCTATCTATTGAGAAAAAAAAAGGGAGTGGGGGAAATATTCTAAAAAGCTTTAGGCACGCAGCACAGCAGGCACCCTTTTACCCTGTTAGTGCCAGCTTTCTTCAAGGTACATATGTGAAAAATGCCTTCATATTCTTCAGAAATTTTGCAATTATTAATTAAAAATAAAATTACTCAATACCAATCAAAATAATCAAGTTGGAAAAAATTCTACTGGCAATGTAAAGGTTCCCTTAATCCATTTCAATTGTAAACATATTTTTTCTAGAAGAAAGAAAAACAAGAAAAAATTCCTGTAAATTATATTTAAAAGGATACAGAGCCGATATACTGGCCTCTGGCATTTTTCGCACAGGCAATAAATGCCAATACTTCAGCTCTTGGCACTAAAAGGGTTAAGAATGAACTGGCAGAACATTACTAAGCTCCCAGAAAACAACAGATACATGGCACCCTCCTATTAGATGACTTTTCTTAAATTAATTCAATAGTCAGTTCTAGGATTTAACATACGACAGTGAAAGACAAACGGGGGAAAAAAAGGGAAAAAGCTTTCAGTGCAGAGATGGATCGAAAGAAAGGTATGACATCACTAAATTTATTGCATAAATGGCACATGGGTCCTGTCAAGGAGAGGTTAGAGGTTTTCAACTGGACAGAAATGGCAGGAACTATGTTCTGTAGCTTTGTGTCAGAACTGTACCTGAATGCTACACACAAATTTCGAACAGCAAGAGAATATTCCAAAAGCTGATGCTTTACAAATTACAAGATATTACAAGTTACAGGTATTTTACATTGTAATAATAGCATAAAACTGTAGAGTATTTATAAAAATTATTCCACAATATTAACTTATGTGGTTTCAGGTAGATAATAACTCTAGCCTTAGACCCAAAGTACAAACCTTTAAGTTTCAGTTTTATTAACTATTAAAATACAATTAACTCTTGATTGCTGATGTTCACAGCACCTCAAAATATTAATTTTGCATAGCAGACCACATCAAACACAATTCTAAGTCCAAAGATTAAAAGAAAATTAAGAATTGACACAAATTTAATCCGCACGTTACATTAACATGCTCAGAACTCCTATTCTAATGTAACTACGTTGTATTTTAAGTTATTGTTGGCCAAGACGAAATAAGAAACAATAAAGGATTAAAAACTTTACCAAATCTGTATGTCTGCAAGCTGTTCACACACAAAAATCTCTGATGGAGGTGCACACAAATTACCCTAGCAGCATATCTCACAGTTGTGACAACTGGAAACTTTCTAACTGAGCAAGGTCAAATGTTAAGTGCCTCACATTATTTAGCAGACAAGTCAGACTGGGCAAGGTCAAGGTCACATAACAAACACCTCACACTATCTAGATATTCTACAGCGTGACCTTGACATGTGAAAAACAGCCAGAAAATTCCTTCAAAAAAGGAAACTGAAGGATTCCTGAAATTAGTAGTTAAGGATTTCTGGCAAAATAAAATAAATACAACGTTTAAAAATATTACTGTATTTTCGAAGCATCTGATTCCACACAAGTGCTGAAAATAAATTATCATTAATTAATAAATCAATGATAAGAAACAAATACAGTATACTGTATGTCTAGCATATGGCCAGAAAACAAGCAATTTTAAACTACATACAATGGAAGTCTGATACGAACACAATAATGCATGGTAGTCTAAAGTCCGAGAATAAAAAAACTAGCAGTTATTGCTTCTGGATCTTAAAGAGTCATTAGTCATTACTGTACTTTGATCATTATCCTTTATGCACTGTAAATGTTGGCATAGACTGTTAATATTAAACTTAATATAAAACTTTTGAAGCTATATTGTAACACCACAACAAACAGATTTTTTGGTTGATAAAAAACCACTAGTAACAGTGAACAATTTTAATAACCAATTGCTCCACAAAACTTCAAGAACATTACAACACTCTACAGTCAATCAATTATACAAGAAGCAGTCAAAAATTTCTTAGAAAGCTCATGTCGATCTCTCTCCTATAAACTAAAATTACATACTGGTTAACAAAAATATATGTAGGTACAAACATCTAAATCTACAAAATACTAGAAATACACATTTAGCTACCAAAAATATTTCTAAAGCTTACAATTAAAACTGGATTTAAAAAAAATTTAAACCCTGAAGACATTCATGTGGCAGTAACTTAAACTAAAACTTCAAACAGTAAGATATATAATAAAACAGGTTAGCTCTGTGAAATAATGATATGTTCTATGTTGCAATTTACTTTCTAATTTACTGTATTGACTACTTTTTTAAAAAATTCAACTTCTGTAACAATCACATATGTAATACATAATCTCACTATTTAATTTTTTTTCTGATAAATGCATTTATTTATATCTGACAATTACACACAATCATAAACAACATTGATTAATAATCTACTACTCAAAACTCAGAATGGCCCAACAAAGTATTCAAATTCAGTGTCCAATCTTCCAAGTATTGTCATACAAAAAAATAAACAATATCCAATTTTCTAACATAATTATCAATATAGGAACACGCTACAATTACAGTTCATTTAAGTTATCAATAAAACATAAGGAAAATTCATATTACACAAACAAAAAAAAATTCATCTTCCACATAGGTACTATATACAAAGATTACTATAAATGTGAAACACATGTTAGCACCAGCGAATACGAACGAGCTTACCCATCTTCAGAACCACTGTCACAGTGAAGAATAACTTTAGCTTTTCAATAATTTCTGCATAGATATTGATAGCTGCATAGACAGTAACAAGCCAACATTCTCATTAAAGGACAATATGGATATAAAAAAAGTAAACGTGCTATGTTTTCAACAGAAAACTTACTACCAACAGGAGATAGATACTATGTATCATTAGAGAAAGATAAAAAATTGAGAGTTCAATGGCCTTCATGTTAGAATCCATAGTCCTGTGTACATTCAAAACCCGACCATCTGTCCACTAGTTGCTACTCTCTAGAACAGATGATGAACAAATAGACAGGGCTTTAATACACATACAACAGTGGATTATAACATGCAATTTATTGAACTTTTCCTATGGTAAAATGTGTTTTTCTCAGAAGATAGTCTACCACTACAGACATAGTTTTCTGGTAAGTATAAAATATGTAAACTTCAACTCAATTCATCAAATAAAGTGCCACTATTATAGTAGAAAGAATGACTGGATGGACCCAGGGGTGGATCAAGTGAGGAAAGGGGTCCTGACTCCTCATGAAACTGCTAAAAAAAATTAAGACCAAATAAACAGCAAGTAAAATATTACCTCACACTTTTCCTAAAGCTCTGTAAAAATTACGATTACAAGATTTAGTTTTCAATCAGCTTGATAGTGAACAGCACAAAACAAGGCACTAAAGTTTCTGTCCCCTCTTCACCCCTTACCGTTCCCCTGTAACATTGTGTTTGTTTTGCGGATGTGTTCATTTCACAACCCTCCTTTGACATTAATAAATCCCTACTGCTCTGCCCTTTCCTGCCCACCCACCTTGCCATGTTCAGCATGAAACAAACATTTATGTAGCTATTCAATAAACCTCCTTGTTCAGTTTTAAAGAAATGATAGATGTAGACCTACGTGCTATTGACTTTTGCCAATCACAAATTCAAGTAAAAATAAAATAAATAAAAATTTTTATTTTACATTCTGAAGAGCCAGCACAAACACAAGACATGTGGAATCAAAAGATAAAAAATGTATCTATGATATTATTTTTATTTCAGCACAAAGGTAGTGTAAATTATCCTTAAAAATACGTACTATCAATTCTTAAAGCATTATATTAAATTTTTTTGTTTGGAAACTCCTTAAATAGCATCATTTTGCACCCAAAAATCTTAATTTTTCAGGGGGAGGGACACCAAACGTCTCCTTTTGGCTTAGGGAGTAGCTAAATCAGCTTTTTAAGGCATGCCCCGTTCCTCAGAATTTGAAGCTGCATCTGCCCCTGAACGGCCAGTTATTTATATCAGATACTTGTCACAAAACCAACTAATCAATTTAACCTACATTATAGCGTGCAAGTATAGATAATTCTACTTTGCCAAAAATTGTTGAAATAAAAATAATAAAATAAAAAGCTACAGTACTCCAAATGTGAAAGTATTTCCACAACTACTTTGTAGCAATTACCACTGAAAAAATAATGCAGCAAATAAACAGTTTCTACAAAACTCAGAATCAAGTGTTACCCATATTCCTCACGAAACACTGCAATTACAATATGAGCCTTGGTCTGTATGTTCAAACGAAGCACCTAGTCATCTTGAGGGTAATGTACTCCAATGTCAGCTCTCAGTTTGTCTTCCAGTTCTGCCAGTAACAGACTCTCCTTGTGAGTTATCAGAGGACTCTCAATAAGTCCTGCAACAATATATAGCTCTGATTAACAACTTTCCCAAAACATAACAAGAACATTAGATCTAATTACCTATAGAGTATTACTGTACCATAAAATTTATGTATGTGTAAGCTCCATTTGTGACAACAACAGTAACAGACAGCAATTTACAAAACAAAATAATTTTTACAAATGAATTTGAAATCACATACAGTACCTTTTACAAAAATAACAGTAACGATGATATTCATACTGTTAAAAAGGAACTGTCACAGAAACTGGAGCTACAAATATGTACGACTGTATATGTCCACCACTAATGTTTCATGCTCTCTTCCTCTTAACTCTTTAAGGAGCCTCCCTTGATAGACTGTGTTTGTGTGTGTGAGGCAGGAGTGGTAAGGCTGCCACTGTCCGACATATGTAATGCATTATCGCCTCTCCGTTCGAGCCACTCAGCTGGCATGCAGTGCTTTAAGGACACGGTTCACTTCAGTTTACAACTTCTTTATTTATTTTTATATTCGTACCGGATATTTTTTTTTCTTATTTTAGAAATAAATTGTGATTAAATCTTCCTCTTAGGAAATTTTTGTATCTCTCATAGTTTTTGCATAATGAGTCGTAAATGTCAAAATTTTCACTCTACGGTTTTAAGTATGCCACTAAAACGAACTGACATTCAACCAACAAAATTCACTGTGAATAACAATAGGTTTGTTTTACTCGCAGTGACCTGGCGTCTCTTTTTGCTCTTTCAGCTCCCGGGGCACTCCTAGGCGTTTTACTTGCCGGAAACAATATGGCGGGGGTCCGTTTTACTCGCAAGATCAAGCGCCTCCAGGTCAAGTAGGTCATGCTCCCGCCGCTCCACCTCGCGAGGTAGAGTTGTGGGGGCAAATCGTCTGCTAGACGTTTTCGGGCCAGTCTGCTACATCGTGATCTGTTAACGTTCGTTGTGATGTGAATGAGAAATAACTTATTATTCCAAACAACATTGGAAAATGATGAAAATATTATAGCCGATGA
>PNEQ01004087.1:15668-30015 GCA_003012365.1 Medauroidea extradentata
AATGCTTCGTTAAATAACTAAACACAACTCATACGACTTTATTTTAAGGCACAGGTTAAAACTTTTGGTTTTCCTTCGTGGAAAAATTTTTTTTTGTCTTGGCAAAAATGTAAAATTCGCATAAGAGTCGCACCCCACATTTTTGTCACTTAAAATTGGCACAAAATGTGCGACCCATACGCGGGTAAATACGGTAATTATTTATTTCGTACATGATGATTCTTCATTCTCTTTTATATTCCCGATAACTTCTGCTAGTTCGGCCATCACAAAAATAAATGCACGCACGCACTAAAGCGTTTTTCTTCGCCCTTTAAGAGTACAACTCCCTCTGACCTGGGTCAACATTATTCCAACTCCACTAACTCCAGGGAGACGCGAGAGACGCTGGGTCAAGCGCGAGTAAAACAAACCTAATGTTGTAGGCTATAATTTGACATAAATAAAAATAAAAAAAATATTTTTGTATTTAATAAAAAATGCTGAATTTTGAAATGAAAATTAAAAAAATATCAACAATTCTTTTTAGAAATACAAAAAATATAATTCTTTGCTTTTATATATGTCAAATCATAGCCTACAACATTGTTATATAGTGTGATATTTTTCAGTTTTGTATGTCAGTTGGTTTTAGTGGCGTACTTAAAACTGTTAAGTCCAAATTTTAACGTTTACGAAAACATTACGCAAAAACTATGAGAGATACAAAAATTTCCTGAGAGAAAGATTTAATCACAATTATGTACTGTATAAAATAAGAAAAAAAAATATCTGGTACAAACATAAAAATAAAAAAGACGTTGAAAACCGAGGTGAACCGCGCCCTTAATATTGTCCTTTTCCGTATGGGACTTTTTAAGTGGTGACCACATTATTTTATTTGTAGGCAGCATAGGTCAAAGTCTAACGCTTGTTTTTATGGTTGTATTTTTAGAATCCAGTTGTTATTTTTCCAGATATGGCAATCTGAAAAAAACAATTACTGACCATTTTTAAAGGCCAGAAAATTATGTTTTTATATAAATAAACGTGCCGAATTTTTAAAACTATAGCAACAAAGTTTGAAGTGTGTGTT
This sequence comes from Medauroidea extradentata, assembly GCA_003012365.1. Classification (NCBI taxonomy): domain Eukaryota; kingdom Metazoa; phylum Arthropoda; class Insecta; order Phasmatodea; family Phasmatidae; genus Medauroidea; species Medauroidea extradentata. The sequence goes on from PNEQ01004087.1 coordinate 16,744, forward strand.
TTTTTTGTACATATATACTGCGCGTTAAATAGTGTCATAAAAAAAAGGTATTTGTAACTCGCTGCAACATATCTGAGCTCAGGTAGGGAGGCCCCTTAACTCTTCTATGAAATAATACAATAGTAATAGTAACTGAACTATAACATTTCTGTTGCTTTTACTAACACAACTTTCAGAAAACAATTTTAAAAAATTTGTTAATACTGTACTTACTATTTTAAGTTTAATTTCTTTAGTTAACTGGTTAATATACATTTTTAAGAAAAGGTTCATGTAAGTTTCGCTATCATAAATACCAATATCCAACTTGAAAAATTAAAACACTTTTACAGCTTCTACACAGATATTACCTTCTTGCAGACAACGCCGAGCTTCCACAGCTTCAAAACGCATCCCCTCACTGTTCTGGAAGTTTATTCTTCTTTCAATTTTCGGCAGTGGGAACTCATAAGTTTTGCTCGGTGTGACCAGCTTGGTAGGGCACCAGAATGGTTCTAATACCTGAAAATGTAAATACCACCGATAACTAGATTCCTACAAACTATTACTTACAATATCTTAACGTAAATTTGTGGTTAGCGTTATCTGGGCACATAGAATTTGGAAAATAAAAATAAAAAATCCTTCGCACATAGTGAAAATCACTGCAAATACTAATCAGAATGTGTACATGCACATATTATGGTACATAATGTAATTAGTAATTATCTTGTGCCAATGATAAAATGCATTAAAAGCACAAAGTTTTAAGTTATCATTAAAATCTGTCTCTTTCATTTGATAAATACTGAATCAAAGATTCTGGTGAAAAAGATTACATATTTGCATTTCCTACATCACAGTGTAGCAAGGCCCAGGGCTGGCTCCACATTTAATTTCACATGTTAATAAGCTAAAGTATGTGTGTTTGATATATTTCGTTGCCACTTATAATGTAGGCAAAGTGGTCTTTCCAACAATGGTATCGGAGAGCATTGTTTAAGAACTATTTGTAATTTTATTTGTCCAGAGCCAGAACGTCAGTGTAAATTTATTCAAATTTGAAGTAATAAACTTTCAGTAACTGTAAACTAACTTACTTAATTAAAATAAGTAACATTTGATTTGCTAATTATAAATCACTCATTGAACAATGAGAAGAACAGTTTTCTTAGTAATGTTAGTAGGTATTTTTTTAAATTTGAATTGTTCTCTTTGACTCTTAGCAAGTTTTCAGTATGTATTTTAGGTTAAAATTGTCTATAATTGAATTTAATGAAATTATATATTAATTGTTGAAGCTTTGAATGTGAAAAGGATGGAAATATCAAACTAAATTAGTAAATTTACACTTTCTTGGAAAAATTTCAATACTTTAGAGCACGATTGGCCTACGAAGATGACCGTTGAGAAATTGGCGCCATATTTGGTTGCAACCGATAGAACAGCAAACTGTTTCTGATAGGCGACGTAAATTTTTAATTCAATGTTTCTTTCACTTAGTAACAAAATTACTACTTAATGTGACTGTGTAAAATTGGTATGAAAACTAAACCTTTCATGTTTATAGTTACGTGCAAATATTACAATTGTAACATTTTGTGCTGATTGGGAAAAACATAATATTTTTAATTGATTCCTGTAATGGCAGTGGTGTGGCACCACTGACGGGCGATGCTGGTAGATTGCGCGCGAAGGCAGCTTTATCGTTGGCAAGGTGGGGGACAAAGATGGACGTGCAGTGTGATGGAGGCAGACTCAATAGGGTTCTGTTTGGTAAAGTGCCAGGAGCGTTGCGTTTTGCTATCAGAAATTGACCTTAATTTTTTTTGTTTAACCTCAAGTTGTGAAGTGAGAACTTTATTTAAGTTGGGGTTAAATAACAATCAACAACATTCTTGGTGATCACCGGCCATCGATTTTGAACACGTAAAAAACTTTGTGGTTCGCTCGAAGGGTGCCCCCTGGCAGTCAAATTTCAAAGTTGATGTAATAAGTCTGGAATGTTGCAACTTCAAATAATAAACCCCAACATTTTCGGGAGTTCCGCTAAATGTTCATGCTCTTCTTCGCTACGTCATAAGAACCCACGCCGTTCATGTTTGAATGATGAGTCGCTGAGCTAGCTGTGGATGTACAGCAGAGAGGAGGAACGCACCACAACAGTTACACTAGTATTACAGTCTTTAGGTCACAATTGCAATGCAAATATGTTAACATGGTAATAAAATTGACAACAAAATGAAAACCGTGACCTCAGAATTGCAACTAACCACAACTACATAACTGCTTGCTTCAACTGACCCGCGCTGATCCTTTGGTGCCAATGACTAGAGCATCATTGGGGAACTGAGCTTTCGTGTGCGAGGTTAGCATAGCCACTTGGCCACCCTTGTAGCCCAGCAAGGTGGACATGTTGACATCCACTCCTTCAGCATTCAGCGAGCCAACTGTTTTGATGACCTTAGGCATCTCCGGACCAAACACCATCACTGCAAACTGGAGAGGGTATATTCCAAGATCGAGTATTGAACCACCTCCGAGTTCCTTCAACCTACACAACAAACATTCCACTTAACATTACTAGAAATGTACATTTTACAAACTTCCTGCAGAAGTCTCTTACGGAAGGTTTCCAATCCCTGTACAGCACGTGCAAAGATGTTACAAAATTTGTAAATGAGTCGCTAAAGCTTGTTATAAAACCAAAAACATGTGAACCCTGCAGGGAATGTTATACTATATTATCCATCCAGCACAAAAATACAAAAACTTAACAGCAACAACTCTTTTTTCGTACTGCCATCTCTTTCCCGAGGACGTAATTTCAGAAACTGTACAATACTAAACTAAGAAAATAACTGAACAAATAAACGAGTTAAAAGTTGAACAGAGAGACCGTAGTTGCAGGATCAGTATCCTAGAGTATTATGCAACAAGGTGAAAAAATTAATTATCTAATACTTGATAAAACTTAAACACTGACCGACTGACAGACAACAAACATCTTAAAAAGATGGGTTTAGAAACAAGAAATTTCGCACAGGAGATCCTTATATAATATAGGTGAGCACCAAGAAACAATTTTTGAAAATTCATCTACCAAAGAGGTTAAATAAGGGATAAGGTAGTACAGAATTTCGTCATTTTTTAAGTTAAAAATATGGAAATTTATGTTTAGGTTTCTCCAGTTCTATTAGTATGTTTAGCAATTGATCCCCTAAGGGGATAAAATATGTGATGAAAGTTTGTATGTAAAGTATGTCATTTACAATGTTAGAAAAGTAGAATTTGGTATTTAGGCTTCTGATGAACTTCGAAAGCAAGTACATAATAATGAATATGTTTTGGGCCAATATTGAAAAGGAAATTTTACGGATCAACCTGAAAATAAAAGTACGAAAAACAGAGACTGATGAGGAAGAAAAGATTCAGAGAAATTAATGTTGAAACACATGTATGCAATAAAGAACTAAGTACCAACATTAATTAAACATTCTTATTCAACTAATAACAGACTTTCTTTTCCTAAAATGAGAAACTATACTTTGAGAAATATTATGCTTAATAGGGTAAATTAATATTTCACACTTTTGAAAATATTTTGTACAGTTCTATACTTTTAGTTGCATTATTCAACTGTTTTAGTCGCAAAAAGTACAGTACTTTTTGAACAAACTGTAGTTCAGCTTATAGATAAGTTTTCAGGTACAGCCATTCGTTTTGATTTAGGCGATGGGAAATCCCATTGGGCAGACAGCTAGTTTGAACATAAAACATTAACTACATGTTAATTGATATTGTTTCTCTCGCCTCTGTTCACATCATTAATGACAGATGGATACAAAGAAGTTTGAGCAGGGTACTGCCACCTCGCTAGCCCAAAGAATGGGTGAGGTGCCACAAATATTGGGTTATAGCAGTTAGAGAACATCCACGGATGAACTTGTCAGATTATTGTCATGCGAGATAGGTGGTCTGAAAACGACACCATATAAATCCAAAGGCAACATAATCTTGCTCCTTATTTCACAAAACATCAATACCACCAGTAAGAGTACCCTATTACTAAGTTATCCGTGGCAGTATAACCTCAACTTCAGTTGATGCATCGGTACCAAGACATGTACATTATGTACGGCTAGAAATGATGGACTAGTTTTAAAAATAATCTCAATGAATTTAATTTTGGCTTTAATAAATATCATTTATCATTATTTATATAAAATTTAAGTACTGAATGAACATTTTGGGGTGTGACAAACACTAACTTGTTAAATGAGCTCTCTTAGTTTTAAAAACTGTAGTTACTTAATGGAAGGGGATCACAGCGTCTCAGTAATCGGACCACTCAGCTTCCACCGAGGTGATATCAGGTTTGATTCCCGGCAGGCTGGCCCCGACTTTTCTTATGAGGGACATGTGATGGACATTGTCGTTGGCCGGCTGGTTTTCTCGGGATCTCCCATTTTCCCTGCATTTCTCATTCTGTTCATCCTTGAAGTCCTGCAGATACCAACAAGCGTCAAGCCAGAAGAAGCCTGCACTCGGGGTACAATATCCTGCCTTAGGGTACCCTTAGAATACAATATTTATTTACTTAATAGAAATAATATTTCACAGCATAGTGGATTCTAATACAAATCATAACTCTATGGTATTAAAATAGTACTGATTTTGAGTTGACAAGCATCCTGGTTTGATTAAGGTATCTCCTTAAATTCATAGCTCCATTAAATTTTTATAATAAAAATATTGAAATTTATACCATCATTATATATTATGAACAAATACAAAAACTATTTAAATAGCACCATTTTGCACCCAGAAATCCAAAATTTCCTAGTAGAGGAACCCCAGCAGACAGCCCACTTTAGGAAGGCGGATCAGTGTACCTTTGTCACTGCAGCTTCACCGACTTTCAAACCCAAGAATGACCAAGAGATTTTTGGTCAGCGCTCAACATCGAGGCCTTTTAGCACTGAAGGGTGACATGAGGTAAGTATGGAGAAGCGCCAGAATGAAAGGGCAGGGTAAATATAATTTGTGGTATGTAGTTACAAATGAAAAATTTCTCTTGTCGGAAATTTAAAAAAATTTTATATTGTGACTGAAACCATGCCTTCATCAGCAGAAATTGAGTGGATTGGCTAAAACTGCAACATGGTAGGATCACAATTGGAGGATCCAGGTTTCATTCCTGTCTCCGGCCATCCTGGTTTTGGTATTCCGTAGTTTCTCGAAATCACGCTAGGTGAACGCTGGGATGGCCATGGCCAACTCTTTTCCTAGTTCGCGTCCTTTTATAAAAGTCACTCATAACCTCACTTTTGACGAAGTGTAAAAACACAATAAAAGAAAATATTTATCAGCAGAACACACAAACTGTGAATTTAACTATTCTGTTACACTATATAATGTTATTACAATCACACTCTATCATCATTAATAATTTAAGAGAGGTATGCTGTCAGTAATTCAAAATAATACTGTACTTATAAAAAAGTTGCACAAATATATAGTGAAATTGCTACCCTCTAAAAATTGATCTCGCAGTGTTGTTAAATTGTAAATCTAGTGATAGGAAATCAATGTTGTTTAACTGACAGTCTAATAATCTTAAATCAAGGCTTTAGTTTCGTAAATTGATGTAGTCCCTCTTAACTCTGAAAACATGAGAGATCTTTTATTTTCTAATTATACATTTACTTTTAAGGACCTCCAACAAATTTGCAAAGCAAATACTCTACACAGATGATATAATGTTTAAGCTAATGTTTTAATATTGCTAACAATTTTATCATGTATAGGACAGACTATGGCTACTTCTCGGTTATAATTATAGATTAATAAAAACTAACATTCTCGATCAGATCAGTATTTGTTTATTACTGAGATCACTAAAAACAAAGACAAAAATTATTGTTCTGAAACAGCAAGTAGCCTAATTTATATTAAATGCTACTATGGAATGAAAAAAAACAAAATATTTGAGTATGGCTAAATTTTACCACTGTAAAAATTTTTCGGACAACCAGGTTAAATTTAAAGAAAACTTTAACAACATGCAACTAATTTTATTCATCATGAACTTAATGTTATACACTCACTTTATCCTGTCGACATCTTCAATAGGTAGTCCAAAATTGCAAACCACCTGAACAATCTCACCAAGATTGCCAGACTTTATTTCTTTGCGCAACTGTTCGTAGACAGGAAAACAACGGGACCATACAGCCTCCATTAGGAAGAGGTTCTTGGAGTGAGCCAAGTCAATTAATTCTTTAGTCTGCTTGAGGTTCAGTGTCAGAGGCTTCTCCACCAACACAGGCTTGCCAGCGTTAAGCATCATCTTGCCTAATTCGAAGTGGTACGGGTGGATGGAACCTATATAAACTATGTCTGAAAACAGAACATGCACATTTTCTTATCTTAGTATGTCTTTCAACAACATGAATACACATAACCTATAAATAAAGCAAGTTTTATGAATCATGTTTAATTGATTGCTTTTTGTGAGAACAACACAACACACTTCCAGTAGAAATGGAGACACTATGACGCTTATGAAAATTAAGAATACTGGCCAACAAAGTGGTTGCACACTGGGCACAAGCATCCAAGTCACGAAAGGCTCTATTTTACTCCTCGATACAAGAAATAAGGAGTTTAACGCAGTGTCAATAGGAATGATTTCAATGTAAAATAACGGTGACAGGAAAAAAAATGTTTTATACAAGTGTAAATGAATGACGCTTCACGTAAATTCTCAGCCAAAAAATGGATAAAACCTAGTTAAAATCTTGTTTGTACTGGATGGGTTCTACGAGAGTATAAATTAGTGCGAAATACACAATATAATCAATACTATATGGTGCTGCAACTCATCACATCTCCAATACGACCGCTAGTTACTAATTCAATCCATTAAAAAAAGATTGGCGAGTCAGTGACAGAGATTGCAGGAACTGCATGTATTATATTGCTATGTGAAATAGGGCTACGAGAGTTAAGGTTAATACGTGTGACTTGATTAGAAATAGTGTTCAATTGTTTTAACTCTATAATATTGGGCTTCATTTATGTTTAAGAAATGTTAATTTTGGATAGTGTAAGTGTATACATACGTATATGTGTCACGACCGATGTTGGAAAAATCGTTCAGGAAACAACTAGAATAGAATGGTCAACAGTAGTGTATGTTAAGTTGATAAGGTCAAATTACGTTGTGTGCTGCGCTGTCTTAAGTAAATTTTATGTGGATATTGCCAAAGAGAAGGTTGTTTCATGTTATAAGTGATCATTCAATTTGTGATGCTAACAGAAATATGCAATTATTTCTTTACATAAATTACATCTATCGCAATATAAACAGAGGGGGTGGCTTAATTTTACTCTTCAATACCAGTAAATTGGTACTGAATGGTAAAATAAAACCGATTTGCTTTTTTTTACTTTACAATACCAAAAATTTTCATATACAATAGACGTGTTATCAGGTGAAGTACATTTTAAAATGTATTATTTGAACATTGAATGGTTAAATAATAACTGTCAGCTCTTTTATGCTTTGCAAAGTACAGACATCTAAAAATGTATTTAGAAATTGAAACTGGTATCATGAAATGAAAAAGAAGATAGGTTTTATTTTCTTTTTGATATTACTATTTGGTATCAAGATTGTAAAATAAAATCCTTCTGCGTTATTTTACTTTGCAATAGGAAGTTACCACATTTTAATATTAAATTTTATTAAACTGTTTATGCTAAAAAACCTTTATATTCACCTGGATTTGATGATGGTGTTTTGAGGGAAGATCAAGTAGATGAGGTGAAATGTGTGGAGTCATCGATGTCACAACATACGTAGTAGTGTTAAGACTTTTAAAAAACCACATGGATTTGAAAATCATACACATAGATAGATACATATACATCCACTTTTACATAAAGAGTGTTCCGGGAGTAGACGTCAATAGAGGCGGGTGATAGAGGGGCCCACTAAATAAACCAAACTTGCATAATCAGATTTGCAACCGTCTAAAAGTGATGAATTTTTAAAGAAAATTTGGCTGTACTCTACCTTGAGCTAATCATTTACTAATGGTGGAAAAAGTAATGGTTCATGTGGAACGAAATTTGTACACACCAAAGGTGATTAGTGTCGTCACATTTAAAAACACATTTCTCGTTACTGAGAGTACAGCTTCGTAGTGTAAAAAAATCACTCTCACAAAACTTGTGTTTTAAACACATTGCATTCAAAATACATTTTAGTAATTTCAAACATTGTGTAATATTATTATTTCAATAAAGTTAAATTTAATTATTTACTCTTATATTAATTTCCACCTTATAGCTGATTTTACATTGTGAGAATCTGCTGCACTACATTATGTTTTCACATTTTCTGCATTGACGTTTGTTAATTTAAAATACTGGTTTTTACCAATTAATTGGCCATACTATGGGGCAGTTTTTCCAATGGCGGGTGTTACAACCTAAACTGAATACTACCTAAATCCAGTCCACCATCCTTTTCAGGCCAACCCTTAAGCCCAGTACACACGGGCAACTTTCTTGCACAAGAAGGTGAACACTTTCTTGTTCATCTAGACTTGTAGCGAACTTGTATCGTGTGAACGGCCACCGAGCATACTAGTGACTAGCATACAAGAACTTGTATACTAGCTAGTGCGGGATAGTGACGGTTCTATTTTTCATTACCTTTCTTGTACTAGTCGAATATAAACAAACCATTTTTATGCACGTGCGAATGTTATTGAACAAAATAGCTTACAAATACGAAGCATTTTTAAAAAATTGTGTCTTTGCTGAACAAAATAAGTTATCAAAGGAATATTTGCTGATGGATATAATTAACTAGAGACAATAATTCCATTATTACATTTTAAAGCTTACTTTTGGCGCAGGTGCAATAAGTATTGCACTTATTACCTCCAATACTCGAAATACAGCCTTAAAATATGTATTCAAATTTTAATTATGTACACCAGATTGTACAAGAAAGTTGGCCGTGTGAACTAAATAATCAATTTGGTAGGATACTAGCTAGAACACTAGCTAGTGTTCTCTTTCTTGTACACATTTGATGCTCACTTTCATGTTCAAGAAAGATGCCCATGTGTACTGGGCTTTAGTCAAACCATTACAAACTAGCACTGTTTGTTGAAATTACAACAGATGGGCACACAGTTCTAAAGCGCAATACAAATATGCACCACGAGCAACACATCAAGATGTTTTATTTTATTTACTACTTCTACTATCGCATTAAAGGCACTATGCATTTAAATGTACAACACATTGTACCTCCCACAATAATATCTAAAGTACATGCTTACCAACATTAGGATCCTTGGCTAGCTCCTCATACGAGCCATAAGCAGTTGGAATGCCGTGAAGCTTGGCAAACTCTTCAGCTCTGTCCAGTTGTCGAGCAGCCACAGCGACGACCTTGTGTTCCTCTGGAGGTAGAGAGCTCAGTGCAGCCACAAAGTCATTGCTGATCTTACCAGCACTCGCTATTCCCCACCTTATAGCCATGGCTGCAAACATTTGTACGTGTAAAAAAAATTGCACACTACAGTAGGCTACTCATTCATTAATACGAGACAAAAAAGTTATTTCCAAGTTTAGCAATATATTAATTTCACAATGATGCTGAATTTCTCCATTGAACGACCCATTAGGGTCCTATTCAAGTTACACAGAGTGGCTGGAAGTACTCGTTAGTCACCCAAACACCAAACAATTATTTCTCCGACACTTCACTATCCAACCTCCATTTGTACTTATTCTTTCCTCAAGTTTTTAATGTCTCACTATCATGCTATTTTTTTTCTCTCCCTCTCTCTATTTAAGACTAAACTAGACCAAAATTTTTCTTAATTTTATCTGTTGTTTTCATAAACATATATACCTACCTCAAGATAAACTTCTATTTTATGTTTTCAGCTTATCCACTCTTAATCCCAGCCTGAGAAAAGCACTCTGAAACCTGAAGTCTACATGAAGTATTTCATATCATTCTCTGACACCCCAAGTATGATAGGTCGTAGGTAGAGCCACAATTTTATGGCGAAAAGATTTTTGCAAAATTTGGTTTCAAAGCCTTATTTTGACATCCGCAACTCTGTTTCATGGCCAGTGATTGGACGTTTTAACTGTGACTTGTCTTGATGTTCTACTGACAAATCACAGACTTATTGCGTCACAATATCCTTATTGTTATTGGTGCAGTCAAATGAGGGGCCGTGTCTGAACAAAGACTCGCTGCCAAAAGCCGTGACACAGAGCTGCCGACGTGCACGCGAGACATTGAAACAAAATGATGCAGAAATCTTTTCGCGACAAAATCGTGGCTCTAGTCATAGGGGTATGGAACTAGTCTTCACAGTAAGACAATACATATTTTACAAAATCTTAAGCAATATAAGCATAGTAGCCTGCTCAGTCTTACACATAACATCATCAAACATAGTTCAGTATTATACATAGCATCATAAAGACATAGTAGATGGTCTAATACAAGATCCCTAACATTGTTTACATTATAGCTTGCTTTTCAATAGTTAACATTAAAACTTACACATAATAACACATTTACAACATCTACAATGGAGTATTAGGCCGCGGTCAAACTGAATACAGAACTACTTCACTTAAACATGTTCAGTTTTATGATGCAGTTACACGAGCTACGAACAAGTTCAGATCGCAGACTCTCCTCGTTCAAAGTAAATTGGTTTCATTTGTAGTTTCGAATGACATATCTACGATGCTTCTCTCCTATTGGCTGTGTAACAATTATGGCTCTTTTTGGGCCGACATTTTGCACTCGTTAAATTAAATTAACTTTAAAGTGCAAAAATAATTACATCCACTTTACACACAAACCAATATTTCAATTAAATGGAATAAGATAGTTAAAAAGTCACAATGTTGAGTTCAGATGTAATAATAATTAAATATGGTACATTTCAGGTTTCAAGTTTGTTGAGGTTACCGTAGTAAGTTCATTGAGCTTATAGTCGTGTAACCTCGCAAACATGTTTAAACTGTAAACACAATCAAACATGGCTGAAAAATGTATTTAACTTAACAGGTTTGACTCCTAGTGTGACAGTGACATTAGACTGTTCACATATACCCCTACATACATTTATAACAAGGGAAAAAACATAATAACGAAAACTATTCATTTCCAGGTTGTTGCAACCTGTCTCATAAAAGAATTCCACTTTTTGACAGTTGTGCTGACATTTATTTTTACAGCATTTTCATGATATATGCAGTGTTTTCCTCTGCCACAAGTGACTTTTGGTGACATTTATTTTTACAGCATTTTCATGATATATGCAGTGTTTTCCTCTGCCACAAGTGACTTTTGCACAACCATACTCAAACTGTGCAATTTATCAAAGTTAAAAGTAATTTCGCCAGAAATTGGCCCATGTGATAACCTTCAGAACTGTCAAAAAATGGAATTATTTTGTGAGACAGTCCAATTTTTATGAAGGAAATCGTACAGCTCTTAATACATTTTAAAACTTACTTCCATAATACTCCTGCAGTGTATACAATGGTTGTTCTTAGAGAAAAAATTTTTATGCATTCTTTGAAGTGTGTGCAGATTTAAAACAAAGTAATTTCAGGTCCTCTGGTAACTTATTGAATATTTTGATGTGTGTGTACGAGGAGCCTTTCTGAAATAATTTTCAGTTGTTTATTGGAACATGGAGATGTAGGAAGCTTCTTGTGTTATGAGAGTATATATTACTGTTTTTAATGAATATATTTTCATTGTCAGCAATAAATGATAGAGAGGAATATATAACCTGGGAAGTGAATGTTTAGAATACCAAACTTTTTACATAAAGCATACAAGACTCACGAGATTTAATCCTACCTATTATCCTAAGAGCCCATATTTTTTATAAGAAATATATCCTTACTACACGATACAGAGGTGCAAAATATAACATTATTAGACAACAGAGACTGAAATATGAATGATATATTTGTCGTAAGGTTCCTTTGTAATTACCATGTCAAAATACTTCATGATCTTTTGTAAAAACTGTATATTGTTCACACGAATGTTAATTTAGTGATTTTCAATGTTTTTCATTTGTATCCCATTAATTCATTATGTACTAAATACTGTGCGAGTAGTACAAATTTGAACTTAATCCTAATGTAAGTTGTATGATACAGCGTAGTATGTTCGTTATATCTAATAATGTAATTAATATCTTACCATAAAACCACGTCGTTTACTGCTTAAAAACTATTACAAATCAGTAATTTTGCACATCCATTGTCTGAATTTAAACGCGCACCCATAACAAACGCTCTCATGTAAAAAGTTTTCGACAGAGAGGCCTACAAACATTACTTACCTTGTCAACAGACCAACAGTTAAAAATGACTGGATGACTAGACAGTTTCCTCCTTATAAGTACGCCAAGGAAGGTCAAAAATAAAGTGCTTAGCCGGTGATAACAAGACGATACTTGACTTTGTACTTGACAGAATTACATAACCTATAAAAAAAACGAAGCCGTGTATACTCTGCAGTGTAGACAATCCAAATTTTCACTTTTACCGTACCGGGAAGCGAAAATTTCCGCTTTTACCAGCAAGCTTCAAAAATAATAATTAAAGATATTTTTGCATTGCGGAGAGCCAAAACAAGACATAGTAATTAAAATAGATTACCCTAATTCTTTACAGTTATTTGTTATTCTCTAGCAGATTATTTCATTGTGGGCATTTTGGGCTGTACCATGGCGCTTACGGAAACTTACTGGGTATGATCCTACAGGGTAGCATTGGCCACGTGACCGGATCTACTCAGTCGTTGGATGTACTCTAGCGACATTGTTACTTGGTAAACTGCTTTAGACTTCGTTGCCGAGCATGGTAGATCTAAATGGATCCGGCGACGGGATCGAGTTGAACATTTTGAGACCTTGAGGGCCGGTAGATCTTTATCGCAAGAAGTTTCCGACAGATTTATTCTCTATCGAGTGGATCCGAAGTAGTTTCCGTAAGCGCCTAATGCCAGTGAAATATTTTGGCATCAGATACAAACTGCACATTGTAGGTACGTCTGCATGTAGGGCCTACATTTTTTTAAATCGAGACCAACATTAAGAAAATAACATCAAAGTAATGGGAAAAACATATTGCTAATTTAATTAATTGAATCTTTGGCAATGCCTATATTTAGCATTCGACACACTAAACAACAAAATTATACTTTAC
>PNEQ01004087.1:30115-41072 GCA_003012365.1 Medauroidea extradentata
AAGGGCACGGAGGTTACAAGGTGTCGTAGATCTACATTTTTAAGGATGGAGGCGATTTGAAATTAATTGATCTAACTGGAGTTAGTTACTTGGACATACTCCATTGCGATATAGTTGACTGTCATAGACAACAAAAAAGAGAATAAGAAAACATAAATCAGCAGGGTCAAAAAGATACATATTTAATTGAAAAAAAAAAAATAGTTATACTTGTGTGCACGAATACATTTAAACAATAAACAAAATTTGAAATTAAAAAAATAATTAATTCTTGATACGTTAAAAAATACTCTGCATTAACTAAAAACGAAACGTACCGTTTACTTGGCTACCAAATCTAAATTAAGAAATAAATTTCGAAGTCATAGGAAGTGGAGTCTACTGTAGTCAGTCAAATAATGCCCGGAATTCTTCCTTCCTATTTCTTTATTTCTGCAATAGCAAAAACAAACGCCTTTCAGTGGACATCAGTAAAAATTTTACTTCTTTGATAACAAACAGTGTCACCGTTCGCTGCATACGTTTGCGAACAATAAAAATTAATGACGTTATGAATACGAACATTTCCCTTAATTGTTTAGTTTATTTAAAAGAAACGAAACTAGACCTACGCCAAGTGCACCTCCTGCCTGGAGCAGTATTGCGTTCCGGAGACTCAGAAGTATTATTATGAGCGACCTTGAAAGTCGGTTCAAATACCGCCTCGCCACTAAGAGAAAATCACTGAACTAACAAGTAGGCCGTACACTTGACAACGATGTGTTTATGCTATGAAAACCTTGCTAATATAATTTTATTAATTAAAAGTTTAAAGCCAACATTCCATCTTTGAAGCCATTTATTACGTTGTCGACGGTACTGTGCATTTATAATATTAAGAATGAGAAGGCGCAAAGTGATCAAAATTTCATGTTAAATAAAAATGTCCACTGTTACTCTACCCGTAATGTTGAGAATGTACATATTATATAACCCTATGGCAAAATAGTATAATTAATGCAGCAAATTAAGTTTATAGCTGATTTGCTAAAAATCTTAAGAATTCCAAACATGTTAAATAACTGGGGAAAAAAAAGTTCCTGTCAGATATCTTCGATGAACTCTAATGGGACCTTTTCTCTTTTACGTAATGATATTCAGTTATGTGATGTTATGTTATGTAATCTGTGTGTTATCTTATTTCATTCTATCTTTATTTAATTTTATAGTTTCGTAGTGTTTTATATTTCCTGTCCTACACTGTTAGTAGTTACTTACTTGCCATGTATGAGTGTATGTATTGTATTGTAATATAATGTATTGTTCCAAAGACGAGCTCCATCTCATGGGAACATTAGTAATGGTTAAAAATAAAAATTTCATTTCTGTGTCACGAGTGTAGAGCCCACGAATTTTGGTGAAAATAATTCTGCAACAGTTTGTTTCAATGTCTTATGTGCACATCAGCAGCCCTGCTTCATGTTCTTTGATTGGCTGTTTATAACTCTCAGTGTCTAGGGTTCTACGCGCAAATCACAGACGTGGTGTCGCAGTAATCTTGTTCCTGTTGGCACAGTCAAATAAGCCACGTCTGTGCAATAATACATTCTGCCAATAACCATGAAGCACGTAAGGCATTAAAATAAACTGTTGCAGGTTTTTTTTTACCGAAAATCGTGGGCTCTAAATATTGGTTACTAAACTCAAGTCACTATATCAGATTGTGCAATGAACAAAAATGTATTAAAAAAGAATTCTCATTTAAAAATTGTGGTTAGGAAGTACGTTTCAACAGTTTAAGACAGTAGCTGTTCTAGTAGTCATAACAGTTTTAATGCCACAGCTTTGTGTTTGACGTCTTCTTACATTACGTCACAGTTATGCGCAGGCAAGAGGAGTTGCATAGCCGTGTATTGTAGTTAGGTACCTAACATAACTGAACCGACCTTTGAATCCAGAGCATAGTAATATTTCATATTTTTAAATAATCTAAGCTAATTTAAACTAGTAACTAAGTTAACTAAATATAACCGAAACTAACTGTCACAAGGGAAGGAGAAAGCTCTCAATCTTGCTCATGCGCATGCGCAGTAGTTACGCATGCGGGGGCTGAGAATGCATGGATGGTATTCAAAGTTATGAAGGTAAGTTTCCAGCCATGACTAGTTTACTTCCAAATCAAATGCATGAAACATTTATTAATTCATCAGAAACAATTCAAAAAATAGAGTTTATGGCCGTGGTAGACTGCAATTTTCATCACCATATTTTTTATTTGTACCAGATATTTTTTTTCTTACTATAGACACAAAATGTGACTAAATTTGGCTCTTATGAAATTTTTGTATCTCTCATAGCTTTCGCGTAATGGCTTGTTAAAGTCATATTTTGCATGTTTCCGTTTTAACGACTACACTAAAACCAACTGATATACAAAACTAAAAAAAAATCACAGTGGATAAAGACATCATATTCTACAATGTTATGCTCATAAAAATAAAGAATAAAAATTATTTGAATTAAAAAAACATTGAACCGTGGTTAGCATTGCAGGCTGTTATAGTAACCTGGTTATCGACGAAACCTGGTCACGTGATGGAGGTAATCTAGCCTATAGTGGTGGAATCTAATGGTGTGATGTAACTAGAGATCTTTTTGCTCAGTCCATTTTATCCAATTAATATTAGATGCAGTTTCATTTATTTTTTAAAGTACATTGTAGCGTAGATATAAGACAAGTCAATGTGTTTTGAATATGTTTACAAATAGAAATGTATTTTAAAAAAGAAGATTTTTTTGTCTATTGAAAATGCTGATGATTGTCGAGTGAGGTGTTGCAATAGTAAAACACTTCACATTTGGGAAAGTCAAGGTTAGATTCCTTTCGACTCCGCGGCCATTGTAATTTCGGTTAGCCAAGGATTTTCCCGAAATCACTCCAGGCGACCAGACCCTAGCCGATTCAGTTCACGTTTCGCCTCGCGTACTTTTACCAAGGCCGCGAAGCTGTTAGACAGCAAGTAAAAACTTCCACTTATCAAATGACATTTAATGTGTGTGTCTCAATAATTATTTTACTAATAAGGACAACTGTACAATACAGATATAACATGAACTGTAACTTCAGTAGGTAAAATGAGTCTTATATAAATAATATCGAGTGATTGAACTGATTTTTTTTATTTATATACTTGTGACATTATCATCACTACACTCTTTATCTGTGTTTCTGCATTTCAAAAGTAGCACAAATGTTCTCCTCTATAAATTAGTTGCAATTTCAATACATTAGTTTTAAAATAAAATAAGTTACTGAAAAAAATTTGTAAGAAAAAAAACGCTGTACAAAGACAAGGAAAACATTTCTCTCCGATACAAAATCTAAGTGTTACCATGCATTAGTTACAAAATACAGTACGTCAAAAACGTGACCCTTGGTCCACACGTTCAAACGAAGCACCTAGTCATCTTGAGGGTAATGTACTCCAATATCAGCTCTCAGTTTGTCTTCTAGTTCTGCCAGTAACAGACTCTCCTTGTGAGTTATCAGAGGACTCTCAGTAAGTCCTGCAACAATATATAGCTCTGATTAACAACTGAAAAAGAAACCTTCAGAAATTTTTATAATCTCGAATTCTAAGCGAATATTAATATTTGACACTAAATAAAATCTGGGTTATTAATTTTATTATATTGCAATTTTTCTACGCTTTCTTTATTTTTACTTGTAAATATGACCGACAAACATTGTGGGATGAATCCATTCGCAAAAAAAAAAAAAAAAAATAGAGTGTGCAGTCAGTCAACAGTTTGGCCGAAAGTCTATATAGTATGGGAATTTGGAGTAGGCCTACGTAAAAATCAATTCACAGAGTCGGTTTTGATCAAAATATTGCAGAACACTGGGTCGGCTCCAAGACCACAATTTTGAGCGCTGCCATAATGAATCTCTTACATGCACTGCTTTAGTAACTGGAAAATTTCGCGAATTCAATTACCTGCATTATACTATGCATACTGAAGCCCCGTCTATTCGTTAATTGTATGTTGTTCCACTGAGTAGCAGCTAGTTGACTTATGGTCGGGGCTTGAGTATGCATAGTATAATGGATTCTATCTAGCCTACAGGTCATTGAATTCGCGAAATTTTCCAGTCCCTAACCATCAAACATACGCAGGGAGATTGAAGCGTAACAAGTGACAAGCGTAGAGGTATTGCGTGTTCTTTTACTGTCTTACACTTTAACACTTACAACAAATGCACGATGCAACAGCGCCGTATTTCCATCCAGACTTTGTGATGACACACGACGTTTTGCAGGATACGTCTAAGTAAACCCTACGTTTCGGAAATGTTTCCATCTGCTACAACAATCCACCTGACTTTTCCTTCTGACTCCACTGGGATTTCTTACAAGAACCTACCCATGAGTCCATTAGTCCCAAGAAAAATAAGTCCAACCGGTTAAGATCAGTGACCAAGCAGAGCTGGGTTCTCCTCGGACAATTCACTGGCGCCATGTCGCTTAAAACCACGCCTGGTAGCAGTGGTGGATCCAGCATTTTGAGAAGGAGGGGGGGGGGGCCTATGCATTAAAAAGTGTGTATACAATACACCCCAAGTCAAAAGCGGTGGTCCGGGGTCCTCCCAGGAGAAAATTTTGATTTTGGAGATGCAAAATGGTGCTTTTTGAGGAGGTTACACACAAAAAATTTAATTAAAATAGTAAGAAAATTTTAAAATAAATGATGTCTTAAAGTTTATAGTACTAATAAAAATTAAATTAGAAAAAAAGAAAAAAGAAAATAAATCTGACCTGCCTGGTAGTTTTAGAGTGATTCTGAAAATATTTTCTATAGCAACACAATTTTCATATATAAGGATCCCTGCATAGTTTTGTCCCATATCATAATTTGTACCTTTTTTTTTTGTGGTAATAAATCTCATAGTTTTTTTAAATTTTGCACCGAAAGTAGAAAGTAACAAAATTAGTTAAGAAAATAAACCAAAATCAAGCATTATAGATTTTTTTTTTTTTCGAACGAACGTTGCATAATTTGCAAAACGCCCACATACAATTGTGAATCGTATGACTGCTCTTGGCCTTCCATTTTTTTCCCAGTGCATTCTGTTGATAAAGTTGTGAGTTTTTTCACCAATGTGATAAAATCTGCATAGCATGATGGTACGTGCTGATAATATACGGACAATGAGCTCTGTTACCTTCATGTTGTAACTACTTGTCATGCTTGCAATGGCTCTTCCTGTAATAACTGCGGCAGCTGGAAACTATGTACTTTGCAGTTTGCACACGGCTAACAGAGTGAGGGCGAAGACTCTAACCGACTTTCAAAAATAGGCTACTCGATTTTTTATTTAAAAATAATTTTTCTATCCGAAAATCTCTGCGCGATAGGTTTAGAGATGTTAACATTATTTTGAAATCAAAACGCGAGCATTTTTTAAAGTCGATTATTACAAAGTCCTGGATATTGTCGTATTAAAAATTATAAAAATTACAGTTTTATATAATTGGATTTTGTGGTTTCTATCACTTATTTTTCTAAATACCAATTTTTAATTTTTACTCGAAATGAAAGCATACTACCGTCTAGTACTATATAAATATACGTTCGCTAATAAAATATGTACTTATTCGTAAAAAATATTTCATTGGTATAAGATGAGTATACTTTAGATTTTATCGATGACTGAATATTCCAGTCGTTCATACGACACCTTATCTTTCCATATCCCTTAAGAAGCAAAACAAGGTGAAAAAATTATTTTAATAAATCTTTGATATAGCTCGAACCTGACGAGAAATAGCAGTGATTTTTATATCAATACGGTAATTCCTAAGTTAGTTAAGGATTTTTCGAAATACAACTGTTAAGAAGTGCAAAAACGTAAAATACGCTTTATTAGAATGGCACTTAACAATATTTTCAGAATTTTACGAAATTTAAAACAATGAGAGGGGGAATAGAATAGATTGTGTCTCTCAGTAACTCATAAGACCTTTTGACATAATGCCTCATAGTATCGAGATGCTTTTGCTTCAGAATACTGCTTACGCAAATACCAAACAGTGCTTTCAGGACCTTTTGGATTTCAACTATTAACGAAACGAAATTGTGTTTTCACAGAATATCTAATACGTATCCTTAAGACCAATTAAGTATGATTATACCGTTACGAGGTCTTGGTATTTATCTAATTACATGATTAGCTAAGCATAACGATGAATTGGTGATTAAAATCGATCCTTTTCTCATTGTATCTTAACAATTGGAAGGAAAATACATGCAAGTATGTGTATAGTTGCAATTGGCTGCATTAATAACTTCGAATGTTTTATTTTAACGTGCTCGTTAAGGAGGAATGATAAACGTGGACAAAATTAATCTAATTTGTGGTTATACTTTAGTTATTTTTTATCGTGAATTGTTTTGCTTTGTATTTACCGATTTAAATAGTTTATAACGTTTGCAAGAAACACATGACTTATTTGTGATTGTTCTTTATGTTCGTGTCATTATTATTACGCCAATATAAATTCATGAATGAAGTAATATAGCTGTAGCAAAATTTTATAAATTAACTAGCTGTCCCTATACGGCTTCGCCCGCGTGTACTATAGAAAAGAGTAACTAACTTTTAATTACGTATTAATTGATGGTATATCTTTAAAACAACAAATACAAACAGCTTTATCCAGTCCACTTCGCTGAGCGTACTTTTATTGCAGAACATATTTGTTTTTAATTCGTCTTCACATCTCTATAAAATAGCTGCCCGGCTGCGACTTTGCCCGCGTGAAATTGTGTAATGTAAACAGAAACTCTGAATCAAATATGTGATGAAGGCATTTAACAGCTGCGTACTCAGTTACAGTGAACTATAAATTGTCTTAGCTCAATGTAAAGAGCGCGCACAATATGCTCGTATGATGTCGTAGTAATTCCCATCGTAAAGTCTTGCACAGGATACGAACCCGTAACCCCACCCCTTCTACACCTCAAACTTTAAACAGTACCTGAGTGAATGCTTAAAGGCTGACAATGATAATGCCTTCGTATGTACAGGCTACAGTCTAAAGACGTTTTATTTATGAGTAGGTTGGCAAACAGAAACGACTGTTGAATTATTTCTCCATGATCATTCTCTTTTTCTCGGGAGACTGTAACATTTTACTGCTTTTCACATCCTTAATTTTCGGATTTCATAAAATCCTGAATTTAATTTGTAGATATTTACATAAGCTTCATTCTTATCAAAGAATAATCTCGGTATCTCAAAGAGTATAAGCGGTACAGATACTTATTTGAAAACATATTGTATTTTTTTAAACAGCTTTCAAGGACGAATTTCGAAAAAATCCTGAAAATATTAATTTTGATATTCACGTAAGATTTATTTTAAAGAAAAACCATTTCAGTATTTCCACTGGTTTAGGGGATAAGTGGGATTAATTAAAAACACGTTTTATTTTTTTACGAGCTTACAAGGACGAATTTTAAAAAATTCTAAAAGTACTTTTTAGATATTTACTTAAGCATAATTTTAAAGAAAAAAATCACCTCACTATATGAAATGGTTGAGGAGAAATCACGGATTAATGAAAAACACATTTTACGGCTTCCCTCCCCCCTTAATTTTCGAATTTCGCACAACCGAAAAATTTGCAAATTTGCATTTGTTTGGGCAATATTTTTAAGTTTAAAAAATTATGATAGCTTTCCTGGTTAATAAGATATCAGGGACTCTTCGAAAACACATTTCACCCCTTTTCACCCCCTTAATGATCGAATTTCGATAAATCCATGTTTAGGGGCGGCCTACGGGGCAAGGGGAAGCTTTCCTCAAAATTTCATGGTTATATGTCCAACGGTTTGGGCTTTGCGTTGATGAGTAAGTGAATGTGTGTGTCCGTCAGGACACTTCACTTTATATATTAAGATAATGTTACAATAATTTTGATGCTCTCAAAATAAATGCTGTCATGTGATATTTGTTGACAGGAAATCTTGTTTGTTACAAACAGACAATTTATTCTGTGAGAAAATATTCCTGAATAATAGGAAATACAAGTACAGTTGCAGTTACCAGAAGGGAGACGGAAGACAAACGCTTGAACATGGTATCAGAAAAAAAAAAAACATTTACGTTAGAAGCTGTATAAAATCGTTTAGTTTAGGATTTTACAATGTAATGTATTAAAAAATATTGTAATTGAGAAACGAGGTTATGGTTGGCCAACCCACAGTCGCATTATACACGTTGCCATGATAATAAACAATATATTTCAGTTACCAATATGGCGGATGGGCTGCTCCCCCTTCCGTCTCAAGGCTTCATACCCCTCGCTAGAGAACATACTTTATGCTCCATCTGTATGTTTCTCTAATCTCTGGTGAAGAGTGATGACCCTCCCAGTGTAAGATCAGCAAAGTGTGTCCTTGTATGCATTAGGGATTATTAGGCGAAGGAGGGTAGTAGGCCTACTGCCACACACCGGAGGCAGCGATGTCGAAAACGGTAATATCTCCGTGAGAGTTTCCTGATGGAATACACGCTGCCTCCGACGGTCCAAGATGGAACGACTTACCGGGAGATAAAAAAAAAAAACTTCTTGCTTAATCACAGAAAAATAATAAAATGGTATGGCCTAGCCTACAACTTTCTTATGTGTGACTATATTAAATGGTCATTGTTATTTATATGAGTACACGTTAGTAAATTAACTATATGTATTGCTATGTAACTGTCATGATAAATCAAACAACTTGTGTAAGCAAATGCAAACCATCCTATGGATGAGTTTGTCAACAGTACTCCAAACCCGCTGATAGTTGGATAGCTGATTCTGGGGAAAATATTGGCTTGAGGGTGTTTTTTTTTATCTGGCGATTTTTTGTTGACTTACAAGTCATCTTTGATAAACAATCATAAACTTAGGATACAACGTTACAACTATTTAAAAAGGCATGCAATTAAAATACAGCATACTTTTTTTTATCATGGAGATGATTCTTATAATCTTATCGTGAAGGGTAAAAGGTTTTACTAATGCCAAGACTGTACAAGTATTTTTTTTTTTTTTTTTTTTTTTTTTTTTTTTTTTTTTTTTTTTTTTTTTTTTTTTTTTTTTTTTTTTTTTTTTTTTTTTTTTTTTTTTTTTTTTTTTTTTTTTTTTTTTTTTTTTTTTTTTTTTTTTTTTTTTTTTTTTTTTTTTAGTTTTGGATTCATAAAATGAAATTTCATGTGCTCGAAACTCTAATATGTGTGAATTTATGGCCAAGTTGTTAAATGTGCAACCTACCTTATTTTGCATAAGGATTTACCCCACTAAGCTGGTCGGTCGAATTCACACGCACCTGTGTGCATTTGAAATTTCTACAGCAGCTATTATCAACTATATAAATTACATACACTATTGTTTTCAATAATTATAATCATGTACCTCACTTAACAGGGTCTATTTGTTTACTGTTCTATTAATTCAAGTCGGGAAGCCAACCGACAAAACTTGTTCTGAGTTTACATACACCAAAATAGGTATGAATGCATTATTCATAAGCAAAGTTTTTAATTTCATTGTACATTTGTGTTACTGTTGTTCAAACAATTGTAGAACTGTTACATAAACTTAAGCTATAATTAATCTTGAGCCACACTGACTTTACTGAGAAAAAAATTTAATATTCGAATTCTATAACAGTTCAATTAATTTTATAAACACAAATTCAAGAGTAAAAGTTGAAAAAAAAAAATCAAATATGCCTATAGTTAAATGTTGATTCAGGTAACTATCTTCCTAGAAAACTAATTATCATTAATCTTGATGAAACTTAAAAACGAAATAAAGAATTTACGTGCTGTAATGTTGACATTACCTTCTTTTAGACAACGGCGAGCTTCTATGGCCTCGTAAAACAACCCTTCACAACCCTGAAAGTAAAATTTTTTACCGATTTTCGGTAGAGGAAATTCGTATGTTTTGCTCGGAGTAATCAACTTTGTCGGGCCGCAGATTGGTTCTAGAACCTGTGAACATAAATTAAGGCGTGCTATCTCAGCAAATACAACTGGAGTGTACAAAAATGTGATTAAACAAAGTACTGTATTTAGTGCATACACAATTTCAGTAATGATGTATGTCTCAAATACTTCATTTAAGCAATGACTACCATTAAAAGAATCTTTTTTTTTAAATTCAGTTTCTTGTCAATTAATTGGGATTTTTTGGAACTAAAGTCTTAAAAAATTCTTCTCTTTGCAGTAAAAGTTGTAACAACATCGACTGGAGTATGTATTGTTATGTTGGTAAATATAATCACTAGACGTAGCTATGGTTATAATGCATTACTGAAAATCTAATGTTTCAAGTTAGACAGTACAATTTAGTTACTTTTCGTTTTACACACTTCGGGTCAAGAATTTGCATAAAGGAACACACTTATGTTTCTGACTGTTGGTGCGCTGATACAAGTCATGCTGCATGCTGCAATGTTGTTGAAATGATGCAGGCCTGTGACAAATATACACAGTCCTCTAAAAAAAAGGGCTACTCAATAAATTTTAAAGTAGTTGCTTTTTTCATCATACCTGCGCATATCCTTTGGTGCCAACGACTAGGGCATCATTAGGGAATTTGGCCCTTGTGTGACAGCCTAGCATAGCCACTTGGCCACCCTTGTAGCCCAGCAAGGTGGACATGTTGACATCCACTCCGTCAGCATTCAGCGAGCCAACTGTTTTGATAACCTTGGGCATCTCCGGACCAAACACCATCATGGCAAACTGGAGAGGGTATATCCCAAGGTCAAGTATAGAACCACCCCCGAGTTCCTTCAACCTGCGCAAACAACACAATTTAAAAAATGAAAGTATTACGTCCTGATTTGGAATCACGGTTTGAAGGTTGCACTTTTTAAAACATTTCTTACAGAAGTCTTACAGGAAATCTGCTAA
>PNEQ01004087.1:41172-99509 GCA_003012365.1 Medauroidea extradentata
AAAAAAAAAAAAAAAAAAAAAAAAAAAAAAAAAAAAAAAAAAAAAAAAAAAAAAAAAAAAAAAAAAAAAAAAAAAAAAAAAAAAAAAAAAAAAAAAAAAAAAAAAAAAAAAAAAAAAAAAAAAAAACAGGAAAAACAGAAAAAAAAATAGCTCACCAAACATTTAAAATTCACGTAACTATAAATTACCGTAAAACAAAACATAGTTCTGACTTAAGGCCTCGCTCTTTAGTTTAGCAGTGGTTTCGAAAAAATATATTTTTAACGTTAGTTAATACATATATCAAAAATTCATTCTAGCAGTTTTAACACTTATATATGATTATTTGTATCTAATTTTTTCTGTTGCAATACACCAAACAGATTTTTAGATTTTTCCCCCTGAAATAGCACATATTTTGTTGTCAAAATAAGCCAAAACGAAGCAAAATAATTTTTTGCTAGCAAATGGTACATTATTTAAAAAAAAAAAAATCGCTCTGGAAAAATTGTGTGTCGTATGACGGTACAGTCTCAAATTTTTTCAAAGCATTTGGTTAAAAAATATTTAAGTTATTAGCAATTGTTTGAAATAAATGAAATATTATGGCCGTAAGGTTGGCAACATATAGACCGACATCTATTATTTGTCGGCATATCACTTGTTGCCTTGAAAGATTATGATATAAGTTGATGTTATCACTGACGTCCGTGAAAGGAAGTGAAGTGAAGAGATTTTGGTCAGCACTTAACATCGAGGTCTTAAGCGCTGGTGAAGGGTGATATGATGTGAGTGTGGAGCAGCGCCGGAATGAATGGGCGGGGGAAACGGGAGATCCCCGAGGAAACCCTCCGACCAGCGGCATCGTCCGGCACGATTGTCACATGTGAATATCCGAGGACCGACCCCGCCAGGAATCAAACCCGGATATCTTTGGTGGGAGGCGCGAGGTCTGACCCCTCTGCCACCGCGGCCCCTTTCATAAAAGGAGCAGCAGATGGCAGCACGATGTTGGTACCCCTTAAAATAATATTAGTATTTGCTTTTCTTGTATGAAAATGTGTGTAAACGAGCTGGTAATGAATACATTCAGTTTGCAGCTTACGTTTCGTTAAAATTAATTTTCCCTCTTAAACACGAAATATAATACTGTTTTCCGAGTAGGAATAAAATACACACACACACATATATATATATATATATATATATATATATATATATATATATATATATATATATAGATATATAGATAGATAGTAGGAAAAACAAGAAGCGGTCAATTTAGGTGCGGAAATCTGTAATAATAATCTACAAATCAGGCATAACATTTCAGGTACTTCGATAAAAGCCCAAGATTATTCCCACTCACACAGTGCCATTTTTCTGTCCACAAGGGTTATTATTTTGCTGCGACTGAATTCTCTAAATTATTTTCTTTGACGTGATACATCTACGACTGAAGTTGTTTTATGTTATGCCTCCAACTTGTGCATGCTATTTTAAAAAATAGTAACATATTTAACCGCTTTGAATAACTACACCAAACTTAAAGACAACGAATTCTTCTGTTTTATCACTACCAATTTAATCACTGTTTAGTTTATCTCTTTTAATAAATTTTCACACGGTCAAATCTCCATTTTAATTTTCCGTACTCCGCCACTTAATTACAACTTACAAGATAAGGAACACAGTAAGTGTGTGCTTCATTGGTCTGTATTCGTATTGCGGAATGTCATACGCTGTAATGTAATCAGCTGATATATTAAAAATATAAATACTTGTAAACCATCACGATCTGTTTCGCTTTGTGACAAGAATAAGAAAAACGAGAAAAAACAAGTCAATTATGACTGAGGAAAAGGAAACTAGCAAAAATAGTTCTACTGTTATAAATATAAAGAGTGATATAAGTGTGTGTGGTGAGACAAACTTCGGAAATATACAAATGGTACAGGCATAACATTGTATTAAAAAGTACAATTTATAACATTAAGAGGGATGGAGCGCCTAATTAACTAATTTTCACAATTTTCGTCAAAAATGTTTTTCCTCAGTTATTATCGAAAATCAAGGCTCGACATTCCGTAGATGATACCATTGCACACCTTCTTACATGATTACATATTCACACACTTTCTAATTTTTGAAGCACTAGTGGTAGATAGGGAAAATATTTTTCCCATTTTCTGCTTTCAGTTCTGCTTTCAGTGCTCAAGAAATAAGAAAGTCTGTTACTGTGAAATAATATAAAAATGTGTACAATGATGTTATTAGCGGAATGTCGAGCCTAAATTTTCGATCATAAGCAAGGAAAAGAAAATTGAAAAAAATCGTGAATATTCACTATTTTGGCGCTTTAGGCCCCTTGAAAGCTATTACTCACCTTAACCTGTCGACAACTTCAATAGGTAGTCCAAAATTGCAAACAACCTGGACAATCTCACCGAGATTGCCAGACTTTATTTCTTTGCGCAACTGTTCGTAGACAGGAAAGCAACGGGACCATACAGCTTCCATTAGGAAGAGGTTCTTGGAGCGAGCCAAGTCAATTAATTCTTTAGTCTGCTTGAGGTTCATTGTTAGAGGCTTCTCCACCAGCACAGGCTTGCCAGCATTGAGCATCAACTTGCCTAATTCGAGGTGGTACGGGTGGATGGAACCTACATAAACTATGTCTGAAAGCAGAACATGCACATTGTCTTAATGTGTCATTCAACAACATAAATACATATAACCTATAAATGAAGCAAGTTTGATGAATCTCGCTTAACTGATGGCTTTCTATGAGAACAACAGCACAACACACTTCCAGTGGAAATGGAGACACTATGACGCTAACAAAATTAAGAACACAGGCCAACTAAGTGGCTGTACACTAGGCATAAGCATTCATGTCATGGAAGGATCTATTTAACTCATCGATACCAGAAATAAAGAGTTAAGGCAATGTTGATAGGGATGATTTCAATGTATAATAAGGTTGAAAGGAAAAAAATCTTTTATACATGTGTAAATTAATTATACGTACTTCAGGTAAATTTTCGGACTAACAAAGTGTCAGTTGCGATGTAGGCAAAAAAAATTACTTAAAAAATAAGATAATTAATATTGATGCTAAATACTATGAGCTACTTGAAGACACCTTTCTTATTACGAAGGGATACATTTTTGTATTTTTTATAAATTGACCAAAATTAGTACAGTTTTGTATAACTTTGAACTGTGGCTGTGGTGAATTTTTCAAAACTACCAAATTTTATCAACCACGTTATAAAATATATTGATATGCTGACTTTCGGTTCCTATAGTTTTTATTCCATAAGTTCTGATTTTTTATATTTTGGCTACACCGCAACGCACATTTTTGCGACTTTGATGAGTGATTATGAAAAACTATTGAGCCTAATTTTCTTTTTATCTGGGGAAATAGCGTGTTATTTGATGTGTAAAAGCTGAAATACGTATGACACAAATATAAAGAAATGAATTTTTACGGGACCAACGCCCTTAACACACAATCTTCAAACACTATACAATAGTGTCGTAAGCGACAAACCTTTTCACAATAAAATTAAAACCAATTTCTCACCAACACTAGGATCCTTCGCTAGTTCTTCATAAGAGCCATAAGCTGTTGGAATGCCGTGAAGCTTGGCAAACTCTTTAGCTCTGTCCAGTTGTCGAGCAGCCACAGCGACGACCTTGTGTTCCTCTGGAGGTAGAGAGCTCAGTGCAGCTACAAAGTCATTGCTGATCTTACCAGCACTCGCTATTCCCCATCTTGTAGCCATGACTGAAACAAGTTGTAGGAGATGTAAGAGAATAGTATCCTTGACTAGTGCGTCTTGGGACAAAAGGAGAATTTGAGATATATTTTCTACAATTTTTATTTTAGAACACAAACCATACAAGTGAGAATAAACCTAGTGAACATTATCGAAAATGTTCCAGTCCAGGTAACTTCAGTTGACGGTAGGTACTTAACCTACACACAAAATAATCTTATTTACATGCCCACCTTCTTTAACATTTGTAGTGCCGTTGATGTCTCCCAGCTATCACACACCTACCTTATCACAATATTTTGTTCGGCTACACTGTGCAGTAAACTGAATGTCCAGTCTAGAAAAAGTTCAATATTTCCTCAACTCAAAAGGAAATTCCAAGCTGGAAATAAAAGCTCTTGCTAGTGTGCGTACGTGCCTACACCCCTTTTCTGTGATAGTAATAGACAGACCTATGGAGGATTGTAATGAAGAGCATAAAAAACATAACCCTTTTCAAATTTTCTTTTATTATTCTACAAATCTTGTTACTTCTGATGGATTCATAAACCTTACATTGACATGAAACGTAAATATATATTTTATTTCATACTTTCACCACTACAATTTTTCTTAAATGTAGGATTACAGTTTTAAGTTTTGAGTGTAATTTTGTACAAGTGTTAAAGGCCTCGCCTACCTTGTGCTTAAAATGCGTTGCAGCATGTTTAGTAAATATGTTTTTTACGAAACTATTCAACATTTTCCATGGCATCAATGAACAAAAAGAAACTACACTTCAGTCGATGACAGACGGGTGGTTTCACAGCATCACGTCGATTAGAAATATCATTTCGGAGCTCCTCAAAATGGGTAAAAACAGCTTTTTTCAACTTATTATATCTGAAAAACTACTCTCATGTTTCGTGTGAAACTACAATAGAAACATTCAATGGACCTAGCTAAAAGTTTTCCACAAATAAAAAGATGGAGTCACCACTGAAAGTGTCAGTCAGGCGAGTGATCTACAATACCACTGCACGTCGTTACAGTGTCTTGTGGTAGAGGCGATACCGCACCAGATGAGCCAGTCAACATCGCCCTTGGCGCCGTGCCTCACTCACACAAACACACGGCCAGTAGGCGGACGCCTTAAGATTCAAGTGAAGCAAGATATTTTTTTTTACGAAATAGTGTTAATTTTATATAGCCTACGATACTTTTGAGTATAGTTGCCTCTTACTAAACAATTTTAGCTGTCAAAGTCTTCTCATACCGGTGCGTCAAAGCCAATATTTGCACGTTATGCTGCCACGCAAGTAGTGAAAACGTTGACATACTTCACAATTAAAACAACCATCAATGGGTAGAGATGGTGAAATTTCACGAATTCAATTACCTGCATGTTAGAATCAAATATCCTATGCATACTTAAGCCTCGTCTATTCGTTCTTTGTCTGCTGTTCCACTGAGTACCAGCTAGTGTACAATTGGTCGGGGCTTGAGTGTACGCAGGATGTTTGATTCTAACATGCAGGCCATTGAATTAGCAAAATTTCACCATATATAACAATGGAACAATAGATTGAAAGAACTTCCAGTGATTAATTTTTCTATTTTAAAAATTTTGCATTTTAGGATAGCAAATATTGGATTTTGTCTTCGTCTCTTCCTGATTCAAGACTTTTGCAAGATTTATTACAACAATGTACGTTATATGTTTAGCAAACTACACTGTAAATAAACCTTCCTCAAATGTTTAGGAAGTTATTATCCCAGAAGCAGTATGGGACAGTTACCATACTTCCGTCTTGTAAATATGCAAACCTTTACAGTTGTTACAATATAAGTCTGGTAACTTCAGTATGCATTTGACTGTTTTATAAAAAGGTTTAGGAGAGCTACCAAGGATGTCTGGGAAACTATTCTACCACACCTACTTTCTTAGCGCACCTATACCTACTCAAGTCTGGTAAATTTACAAACAATTTTTTAGAGTGTACTGGAACTTGCATTATGCACATTTATATCACTAATTAAAGCATAATTATACAACACTTAAGAGGGCGTGGTACTTAATTCAACGCTAAAAGCAGTAATATACAACTGTAGGTTTTTTGAAGACAATTTGCGAAAGTTAAACAATAACAATCCTAGATAATAGTTTTAACCAACGTTTTAAACAAAATTGTTTCCAGTGTTGCAAACTTCTGAGGCACAATCTCCGACGCCGGAACCTCGTGCATTTAACTGCGGCGCAAGAGATCACGCGTAACGAATTAGTAATTTTGGATAAATATGTACTCATAAAGTTGGCAAATGCCATAATCTAGAATTGTCATTGAGAATTTTATCAATATTGGTTTCGAAAACAGCGTAGGAATCAATTGATGTTATCAGCGTTTATTTATCTACCATGCTCCATAGAAAAGTTCATTTTCAGATATCTTCGCTTTTAATGAAAGCATTTTAAGGCGTCCGCCTACTGGTCGTGTGTTTGTGTGAGTGAGGCACGGCGCCAAGGGCGATGTTGACCATCTCATCTGGTGCGGTATCGCCTCTACCGCCAGACACTGTAACGGCTTGCAGTTGTATCGTAGATCACTCGCCTGACTGACACTTTGGTGAGCACATCATTTGTTGGTGAAATGTTATAAGGAGCCTCCCTAGATAGACTGTGTTTGTGTGTGTAAGGCAGGAGCGGTAAGGTTGCCGTTGACCGGCGTATGTAATGTATTATCGCCTCTTCGTGCAAGCTACTCAGCTGGTGTGCAGTGCTTTAATATTATCATGTTTCCTATGGGACTTTAAGCGGTGACCACATTATATTATTTGTGGCCAGCATAGTTCAATGTCTAACGCGTGTTCCTATAGCTGTGGTGTTTTCTAATACGGGTGTTATTTTTACGGCCTACAGCAGTTTGAGAAACATATTTTTTGCCATTTTGAGAGGCCCGCAAATGATAACTTAAATGAAAGTGCTGAATTTTTTAAACTACAGCGAAATAGTTTGAAGTGTGTGTTCTTTCCGCAGATATACAAATCTAATGCGTGTTTAGTAGTTTCGTCAAAAAAATAACAATCCAACTCGCAGCAACGCATTTCAAGAGCAAGTAGGGAGGCCCCTTAAGCTAAGTCCATTGAATGTTTCTACGTTAGTTTCACACGCATTCTGTGAGTAGTTTTTCAGATATAACATGTTGAAAAACTTGTTTGTAGCCATTTTGAGGGGCTCCGAAATTATTTTTATAATCGACGTGATGCTTTGAAACGACCCTTCGGTCATCATTTAAAGGTTATTTTCGTACATTGACATAATTGGCATATCTGGAATGGTTACGTTAAAAAAAACGTACTTACGAACATTATATAAGGTCCTTAAGGCGGCCGCCTACCCGCGCGTGAGAGGCTCAAATGAGACGGAACTATAAGGTCGACCTTGAAGCGAGGTATCATATGCCGCGTCGCCTCAACGAGCCAAGCGCTGAACTAGCGTGCAAGATTCCCGCCGAACGGTTTTTACTATGGGACATTAAGCGGTGACCATATAATTTTATTGGTGAAAAGTCTGCAACTAAGTCCAGTGCAGGTCGCGACCTGAGTTTCACATACATCCGGTTAGTTCATTTTGAAGTAAGGCAGTCTGAAAAGGCCGTTTTTAGCCATGTTGAAGAGCTTAGAAACATTGTTTTTGATGAGCGTAGCATCTTAACAACAAAGTTCCGACCTTGTCTGAAGTTTGTAGTGTTGCCCAGTCACTTTTCCGACAAACGCCGTTTTATTGCTCTGGTGACGGGTGACATGAGGTGAGTACGGAGCGGCGCCAGAATGAAGGGGCCTGGGGAAAACGAGAGATCCCCTAGAAAACCCGCCAGCTGAACCATCTGGCGTGATTCCACATTTCAAACGCCGGGCCGACGCCGCCGAGAATTGAACCCGTATAGCCAATACGAGAGGCGAGCGCCCTAACCACTCCACCAACCGCGGCCCGAAGCTACATTTGAACGCAAGAAAATCAGTTTCCTCGCTAGAAACACACAAAAATTACCTTGTGAGCAGACCAATAGTTGTAACTCGACTGGGACGTTCCTTAGAGAACATGGTGTTAACAACAAGAGCCGCGCTTTATTTAATAGGCGATAACAAGTCTTACTACGCAACGTTGTGCAAGCGTCCTCAC
This sequence comes from Medauroidea extradentata, assembly GCA_003012365.1. Lineage (NCBI taxonomy): Eukaryota > Metazoa > Arthropoda > Insecta > Phasmatodea > Phasmatidae > Medauroidea > Medauroidea extradentata. The sequence goes on from PNEQ01004087.1 coordinate 49,099, forward strand.
TCGTTATCTAAACGAACGATAAGATCTCCGACAGCAGTGTTACCAACAGCGTAAAACATTTCCAAACAACTAAATTTATTTTCTGAGCAATTTTACACTTTTCTGTAAATTAGGCCTACGTAATGAAAACCATTTTAGCTAATTATGGGAAACGTTACAGTTAATTATGCTTATATAAAAACTTTTCAATTATCTTATATGAAATGCGATGGCTCAGTGACAGTAACTGGTTAATTTTGAAGATGTTGGTTCTAATGGTTTGGCATTCCCCGCAGTCGCTTCAAGCAATGCCGATAAACATTATTACGATACGTCAAACAAAGCAGAAGTGAATGACAACCACATTTACAGTATTAGGTATTAGGAATTAGCTTTGGTTTCGTGTGTTTTTTTTTTGTGTAACGTACTTTTATGTATTTTTATACATTCGTTTTGTGTAATTTTATGTATTTAACTCAACTCCATATTGCCTGGTTATATCATATGGTCTAGACGCTTATAATAATGGCTGGTCACATGAACGGAATAATTTGATCACATAGTTGCCACGTTAGATTCATTATATGCAATGTAGCATTATTCAGTAATCATTTAAATGTAAGCTATTACGTGTATTTTAAGTTTTTTTCTTTTTTAGTGTAAAGTTGTTTTCTAGTAACTACTTAATGATCTTCTAAGAGCAATAGTTCTCATGGAAAATCGATAAATCAAATTCTTTATGAATTTTCTCAGGTTATTTTCTCAATCACTCAGGTAAAAAAAAATTCTACTGTTAACAAAAAATAAAAAATACACAGTTTCCAGTGCTTCGAAATGGTACTGTTAAAGATACGGTAGCTTTAAAAGTAACGAATAAATAGGCCTAGTATAATTACTGGTTAACCAAAAACAGTTTCGTAAATGAACCACCTTAACAGTGCCAAAATTATTATATTTAACAATTGTACCGGTTGCAGTCTAGGATGTTTACGTTGTATAACCCTTCCGTTACAGACGTGTTTTTGCTAGGAATCACATTAAATGCACGCTGTTCTCTATTATCATTGTGATATTGAAGGTTCAAATACAGCAATCGCTTATGTCACGCACAGCATAATTCGTGACGTATGGCACTTACATTTTAATGATAATACATGTTGTGGCTACCGAAATAATTTCTTGAAATGTCACAATTTCTTAACGATAATTATATGAGGTAAGTAGCTCTAAATAAAGAAATTTATTTCTGGTAAATTCAGTATAATAAATATTCACGTGTAGTTTCATTTACATTTATTCGCAGTTGACAGACATGGAAAATAAAAATAGTATAAAAGTGTACCAGAGACACTCCACGTGTCGAAAGTCACTTCTTCTTACGGTACTTTAAAGGCGTTTATGATACGTCATGAATTTATATGATCTTTGAATTTATCCCGAATATGACAAAACTTTAGCTCGAGGTGTTCATATAGTAACCTTAGTAAACGTTAATTAAGTTACAAGACCAGCTTCTAGATCAGTTCATTCCAGCCTGCTCCAGACCAGGTTAAGATGCTGTTATCAGAGGAAAACTCAAAAGGCGGTTATATTAAGGCGGCCGCCTACCTGCGTGTTAGAGGCTCAGAAATGACGGAGACAAAAGGGCGACCTTGAAGCGCGCATCAAATGCCACATCGCCTCAACGAGCCAAGATCTAAAATACCGTGCAAGCTTCCCGCCTAACCGTTTTTACTATGGGACACTAAGCGGTGACCATATCATTTTATTGATGAAAAGTCTGTAGCAATGTTCTGTTCAATGCACATCGCTATCTGAGTTTCACATACATCCGGTAAGTACAGCTTGAAGTACAGCAGTCTGACAGGCCGTATTTAGCCATGTTGGAGTTGGAGGGCTTAGGAACTGTGTTTTTAATGAGCATTTAGTGTCTTAACGATAAGGTTCCGTCCTTGTCTGAAGTGTGTTTTCTTTTCGTACGTTGGTACAATTGGCACTCGTGGAATTGTTTCGTAGAAGAAGAAACCTGTTTTCGAACACACTGCTAGGCATTTGAAGAGTAGGGTAGGCGGTCCCCTTAAGTAACTTTCTGAGATTAGATAGTTATGATTAGTCAGGTATTGGCGGTTCGGTATAAAGTGAGCACTCAAAAAAGCCCTACTAAAGTTCTATTTTCAGCCAATTCGTATCTTTCCGCGCCTAACGGTTAACGACGGGACATGTCTAACCTATACGGACATGTCACTTAATTGTTGCGCGTGTAAGATAAACTGTGCAGTTAGTATGAAACAATACAGTATGATGAAAGATATTACTGACATAAAATACAATTATGTCGATTTCAGTTAATTTTGTTTCTGTACTATTGTATATATTTAGGAAAATACTCGGAACTATATTGTGTAATTTCGTTACCAACCTTACAAGTAGTAAGACTACTATAATTAATGTTGAATTATGTACAGTAACAGCTAGTGATATTTTTCAACAGTTAATTAACTTTTTAGTGTTCATTTTATCCCGAACGACCTATAACCGGGTTTAGTAGATCTCTAGGTTGTGTTTTAAGTTTGCAAGCAAAAAAATAGAGGCTAGAAAAAATTGTATCATGGATTATGTGTAATGTAGTGTATTTTACTATATATATGCAATTTATTATTTTTTTTGTTCATGTTATAAATATTGTTACATGCTGTGCTTCTGAGGGCTGGGTGGCAGGAAGCTGTGTCTAAACACCTTATGGACTAGCCCATGATTGACAAGCCGGGCTGCCCCATGATGTAAACCCCGACGATATACGTCATAGAGACCTGTTTGAACTGCGCCTTGGCCCTACGAGGCCGGCCTATGAGGCTCAAGCCGTCCGAAGGATGATGTGATGTATATTTTTAGACCCTGGTAATGTGGTGAATCCCCGATTGTTTCGCAGAGTATAAAAGCACCGAATCGACACATTTGGAGGGAGTTCGCTGTTAGTCGTGCTAGAGGAAGGTGTTATGCTTATGGAGAGAGATTGGCGAAGACATCTTGGTGACATCAGAGTCTACTGTGAGGCGGCAGGCGGCTACCTTCGGAGCAGTGTTGGGCGAAACAAGAGGACTGCTGCGGCGGTCTGACGGGCGAAGAGGAGGTGTGCGAAGAGAGTCGAACCGAAGACCTCAAGAGTGAATATAGCGGTGCACTCGGGGTGCTGCGCAGCACACGGCGAATCATCACCACTGCGGACTATTAAGGTTGTACACTGTCACTATTTGAGAGACTGTTGATTGGATATATGACTGACTTTTTATTGTGATTTGTTGTCTTTATTTGATTAATGGTAATTATTCTTGTGCTTTAATTGTCAAAGTTAGTTAACGTTCTGTGGCACAGTAGTAATCGTGTGCATAATTAAGGGTGTTGTGAAAGTTATAGTTGATTGCTGTTTTGTGCGTCTTTGTAAGCTTTGTGAGCTAGTAGATCAATAACTTAATTCAACTCTTTTATTTCTAATTATAAGACATCTATCCCAAAGAGCTCAGGGAATTGCCCACATGTAAGTTTTTGCTTAAACTTGTCACAATATGTATGTCAATATCATTAAATTTATTACTGTTTCCATCTTGATGTGTAACTTATGTGTTTTATAATTTCAAGTAACAAATCCTATATCCTTAAGTTATATAACTAATTTTATAGGATCAACGGGATGTTAATAAATAATAATGGCACTTGAACACTTTGACCTGAAGTTTTGTCCTAACCGTGCTAACCTCATGACTTAAGAGTGAGTGGTAGATAATAAATACTGAAAACATCAATTGATTTCTACGCTTGTTTCGAAGCCAATATGGATAAAATACTCAATGACAATCCCACATTTCTACAAACTTGTAGTTTTTAAATATCTAAACATAACAGCTAAATTAAATTCTTAATTAATTTTACAGTATATTGACAGTGTGGTCCTGTCACGGGTGTGACAAAATGGTTTGTGTCAGGGGAAAATATTTTTACTGCCATCCTATTATCGTCCAGTATGTTTCATTCATTAAGATGTTAACACTCATGAATTAGCACAAGTTCACAGACAAAAAATTGTACTTAGAATTGAAACAAAATGAAAGTACAATTCAAAAGAATATATGTAAGAGCGTCTGGGTGTATTTAAGATATAAATGATTCTTCTTTATTAGTACGCCCTTAAATCTGGATATTTTAATACTCTGAGAAGACATTCTTTAATCATGTAACAAATGTCACCTTTATTTTCCTTGAAGATTTTACCAGTGGTATCACAAGGTACGAATAATAAACCAATTTCAATTCCAATCTTTAGCAGATTACCCCAATTTTTTTTCGTTTTAGCTTTCCAGGTTTAGCATGGAATAAGAGTCTTCAGTTTTTTGGATCTGTCCTGATTTATTCTTCACCTCTATACTTTACTGTGGTTACATCTTCAGAAGCTTCACTAAGAATCTGAATACACCTCACAATACTTGAATCTATGGGTTCATTCCTCGATTTTTTGACATTTAGAATGGTACTTGCAGGTTGTGCAACATATTGGGACAGCAAAATCTGGTTGCAGTTTATTCTAATTTGACTTCCTAGTGACTATAGTATTGGGAAGGGCACTGGTATTTGTGAACATCTCATTAGCTTCGGCCATTGTCATGGCTACGTAAAAAGCATAGGCCTAACAATTAACGTTCTTGGATATTATTTAAAGGATAACTGTTTGTATTATAACACAGCAGACAGATTTAGATCAAACACAACTAAATCCTGAAACATAACTGATCCTGAAAGTACTTTATCAAGCCCTACGGTTCTCAATCACACAACTGGTTACAAATTACTAAGAATTATCTACAATAATTATAATTGCAATATCCTCAGGAACTCCAAATAACAGGAAGACTGAAATAAGTCATTATTCTTAGCTCTATAATCAAAATTATACTTCTTACTTTACTTCTGATAAAGTCCGTCACACCCGTGACAGAAAACATGTCACACCCGTGACACCTTTATTATTGTTTTAAACTAATTATTTAACACTCTAAATATTGTTATTTGATGATGACCTTGTTCTGTCATAATATTTATGGGTTAACATAATCCGTTTCTCTTCTATGGAAACTTTTGTCTTTTTTCCTTCACGTATGTGACATAGAACACTCTTAGCCTAAAACCTCCGAAAAGATAATAATTATTCTACAAAAACAGTAAGTGTATGCTGTTCCGTGTTCTTAAAGGTACTTTGATTGAAACATACTTTTAAAAATATGCATAAGGTAACATAAAATTAAAGTAATACCATTATTAACTTAAGGTATTATTTTGAACTGAACAAGCAGCCACAAACACATACTTTACGTTAAAAAATCTACCTTTTCAGATGTTTCTAAACAATTATTTTTAATTATGTTACAAAGTTAAAACATTTAATATTTCGAAATTTCAGTGCACATATAGCTATAAACATATTTTTAAAATCACTGTAATGACCCATTTTGTGCAGAATGACCCTGACTAGACTTTAGTTGTTCCCTCGTATAAGTGAAGCTGGGCGTGCTTTACCAGGATCACGCGTATAAAAGTACCTATAATTCTAATCAACGTACCAAAAATGTTCTTTCCGAAAATTATCTGTTAAGTTTCAGCAAAATTTTTAAAATTAAGGTAATTTGTAGTAAACTACATTGAATGCTTTAGCAGTTCCATTGCAGTGTGTTTATTTCATGTCCAGTGTTATATTTTACCCTTCACGACCATGACGACACTAGACGAACAAAAACACTATTTGTTATTGATTAGCGATCTCGGTGTACTCGTCTCTATGTTTAAATGAGAACACTGACTGACATATCAAACTGCAGCCCAAACCGCTGAATCTAGGAATGAGAAATTTTTTGTGTGGGTTCCTTGTACGTCGTAGGTGAGAACTAGAAGAGGTTTTTCGAAAATCGTTACCTTAGGCGATGAATAGGGGCGAAGTGTGTTTTATAAGATTCGTTTACATAACTCGGACCCGATGGCCTATCGTCGCGACTTTTACTTTAATAGGTCAATCATAAAAAATCATATGAGCAAATTTAAGGGTTTAACAAAATTCAGCCATTAAGGGGGTGAAAAGACCTGAAATGTGTTAAAAAATATATACCTATCAAAACCTTCGGAATACAGAGTTACTATTTGCCTCAAAATGACGCTGATGTGAACAGGTATCACAAAAGTGGTTTTTAGATTTTTCGAAATTCGTCTCCCAGAGTAAAATGGGGGTAGGGGGAAATGTGTTTTTATTAATCGCCTGTACCGCTCGAACCCAATGGGCTATCGACGTGATTTTTCCTTCAATTAGATATGTATGCAAGTATATAATGCAGGACTTCAAGAAGCTACGAAAGTCTATAATTAAGGAGGTTAAAATACGTGAAATTAGTTTTCGATTATTCTTTCATAACTATCGAACCATTCGATATAACGAAGTGCTGTTTGCTTCAGAATGACGTTTACGAAAAAACCGAAAATATATTTCGGGATATTTTCAAAATACGACTCTAAAGGTGTAAAAGCTAAAATATGTTTTCGATTCATGATCAATATATGTCGATCTCACGGGATTTTAATATATTGACGTGATTTTTGGTTAAGATTAATAAATGCTATCGAACCCGTCGATATATATATATATATATATATATATATATATATATATATATATATATTTACTTTTTGTTTTATGATGATGAATACGTAAATATCTGTAAACATATATCACAACGTTTCTAAATCCGAACTCTTAGGGCTGTGAAGGAATTAAATAAAGTTATTAAATGAATCGTCGATTACACTTTGACTCAATGGGTTGTCATCGGGATTTTCATCTCAGTTGGATACTTACATAAATTCTGAACACATGATAGTAATATTTTGCAAAGTTCGATCACTAAAAAGGCGAAAAAGCGTAAAATTTGTTTTCATTCACCCCATGATATCCACTTAACCAGTTGAGATATTGAGTTATATCATGCTTCAGAATGATGTTCACGTAAATACGAAAAATAATTAGCTCAGTTTTTATTATGAGAAAATAACTCAAATACCCTTAAGGGACTGGGACGGGGGTATGTTTGCCTCAGTAAACCTCTCAAAGCATACGATCCAAAAAAGCACGTGCCGTAAACTGGGTGTACTTTACACCAGCATGGGTAACTTTGCACCACCAATAATATTTCTGTGTGTGTTGATAGGTGAAATTTTAGTGATCATTATCTGAGTATATCAATTTAATTTTTTAGAATACCCAGTCAACATCTGGTTTCCCTTCACCAATCGTCCTATACAGTAATATATTTGGTGGTGCAAAGTTACCCATGCTGGTGCAAAGTATACCCACTTTACGGTACAGCATTACAGAAGTAACTTGTAGGGAAGTTAACATTCTGCAATTATACCGATGCATATGGTAGTACAACCTCTATTTGCCCAGTAAGTGAATATTTTATCTCTTTTAAAATAACTTTAGATGCCTACATATTGAGGACACTGCCATCAATAATCGCGCTAGATGTAAACGAGTCATCATACCACGCGTACTTTTTATACTATCCAAGTACTCTCTCATATTCAAGGTCTGTTGTGCTATGACTATAAATACGGCCCGGAATAGTTGTTAAGATTGGCAGGGATAGACTTAGGACTGTTTTTCACATGACAGCTATAGCTACGTAGCCAGCTGCTAAATAAGCTCAAATTGCAGCATAGTTATCCTACACAGTAAAAAAATTGTACTTTTACAAAAAGGCTTTTTGGAAACCAGTTTCCAAAAAAAATTTTGTAACACTACAAAATTGTTTTGTAAAATTTACAAAAAAAACTTGTACATTTACAAATTTCTTTGTATATTTACAAACATTTCTGTAAATATACAAACAAATTTTGTACGTTTACATCTAATATCTGGTTCATTTTACAACAATTTTTTGTAGTGTTACAAAAAAATTTTTTGGAAACTAGTTTCCAAAAAATTATTTGTAAAATTACGAAATGTTTTGTAAAATGTGACAGGTCTCCTAGGTTTATTTTGTTTAAAATCGATAAATATTTCTAATTAACATTTATTATACTAGTTCCCAAAGGTGTTTTCAATATTCGTAACCACTTTAAAAGTTTCTGACATCTACATTTATTACCTGTCTGATAATGTTCTGATATTAGTTTACAAAAATTTTCTTGTAAATGTACAAACTTTTTTTACTTTGTAACACTTGATGGCCGAGCTACTAATCTGGCGTACAAAGAGGTCCTTCAATTGAAGTAAATACTCGCTGTTACGAGAATATATGCGAGCAATTTCGCAGGAGAACTGTTAGCTTACGTCCTAAAAATTTTTGATTGTTCGTCTTCTATGCGGTTCAATACCATTCATCCAACTGCGATAAAATTTCTGCAAAAAATTGTGCGGGGGATGCCAAAACGAGTTAGAGGGACAGAACAGGATACCAAAAAAATTTTGTGAATAAATAAATTTAGTAAGTGGTTTGAATTATTATTTTTAAGCAGAGGGGCAAAACGGAGTAGAGTGGCAAAATGGGACACCGGAAAAACTTAGTAAATATACCATAAATCTTTGGTGAGTTATGCGGGTGCGCGTCTTCGAAATTTAAAGCTGACAAAAAAATTAACTTTTGGAGGGAGGCGGGTCAAAATGGGGTAGGCCTGTAGGGGCAGAACGAGGTGTCCAAAAAGTTTTCAATTTAGTGAGAAAAAAAATTGTTTCTACCAAAACAAATTATAGTTTGGGGGAGGTGGGAGGCAGAACAGGCTAACCAAAAAAATTTGTTGAACAATTTCCATTTTCTGAATGTTTCTAAAACCCACATTAATGACCATTAATATCATTTTGCACCATTTAGCATTTTTCAAATTTTTTTTCAGGAACATTATTGCATTAAATAGAAAACCCCGCAAACGAAGTTGAGGTTTTTTTAACATAAATTTTAGCGTTATCATGACCGGTCGTGTTAACAAAGCAGTGACTTTTTGTGTGCAATCGTATTAAAATTCTTATCAGAATTGCAGATACTCAAAGGGTTGATACAGGCAAGCTATATTATTTTTGGTTTGTGCTAGTAATTTCATTTAAAAACTTCGAGATATTTCCTGGTCAAAATTATGCTTTCGTGGTACCTACTGCTGAATTTTAGAATTTTCTTTGGCGGCAATCAAAATTCCTTCAGCTCATTTTCCAATCAATTTCTTAAATTAATGTGCTTGTTTTAGAATTCTTTAAATCATCAACGTTATATGAGTTCAGACAATTTAATTTGCATGCATTTTCAGTTTTGTGGTATTATAGGTAATAGTTTATATATTTGTTGTCAATTCCACGTCGAAGTTAGATTTTAGTCAAACACATACAGTACGTAGGTCTAAGCTGCACATCTAATTAAATGTTATGTTTAGAAAGGACAATTGTTTTGCAGACAATGGTGTCAAAAACAGAAGTATGTTAGTTTAGGCAAACTTGAGCCAGACTAAAAGCAACTGTGCGTTCTGCCCACAGTGTCTCCGAACAACGCCGACAAACTCCAGCAGATTATTCCCGACCAAAATAATGTTTGTACCGCTATTAGTCTTAAGCTGTTTTATATGCGTGTAGTCAACATGCGTTCATCTTATTATTTTTTTTAAATGGAAAGCCTAACGGACTTTGTTGGTGTCATGTTTTTCGGAATTATCTTTGCGTTTTACAATAATTGTAGAAGTATTAAAGATTGAAAAACTACAAATAAAACTTAAATTAAAAATTAAAAAAACCCCTGACGCATAAAACGATCCTTTAAAAAGAAACAAATATAATAATAGTCAGTTGTCCTATCCCAAGCGGCAGGGATACGAGAAGTAACAAAGTTTCTGCTATCAGGGTTCGAATTGGCAATCAAGTGTTGATACACACTGAGACTAGCGATTCTGTTACACACAGACTTTATTAGATTTAGACAGTCTTAGTTGATTCGTGCTGAACACATGAGTTACAATCATATGAATACACCAACACGGAGGCACGAGCAGACTTCTGACGATAATCGTGTGGTTGAACCACGTCACGAATCTCACATCTCTGCACAGGACCGTTAGGTATTCCCTCAACAGGTGTATGCTTTAAGTGGCCAGTGGGATGTCTTACCACGATTCCCCCAGAAGGCCCGAAGCTCCGGCTACTGCCGGGAAGACTTGCTAAGTGATGCTCGTGTGCCCCTACATATACCACACTGAATCTTACCACACGGCCCTTCTGTTAGGCTCGTGTGCAACACGTGGTGCTGGGTGCAACATGGCTACTCTGGTGGGGGCATACCCTTGTCCTTACAGGCGGACAATACTCTCTCTTTCTCTCCCGTTATATCCATCTTCGAACCAACATTCACAACAATAATTACACAAATTAATAAACTACCCCATTTGTCGATACATACGACACAATGTCAAATTATTATTAACCCGCTAGTGCTTCGGGCCCGGAGGACCACTATGTAAACCTGATAAATAGTTAGGAATTGAAGTGGAATAGAATATAAAGCAAGACCAAATCCACTCAATTATGCATCAATCAAAAAATTCAATGTAAATATAACCTATTGGGCTTACCTTTTGGAATTGTCACATATGTACAGATAGAAATGGTAGGAACTATGTAGCTTCGTGTCAGAGCTGTACTTGAATTCTACACACTCTGAGAATAATAAATACTAGCAGTTATTGCTTGTGTATCATAGAGAGCCATTACTTTATACATCATCCTTCATGCACTGTAAATGTTGGTGTAGCCAGTTAATATTAAACTTAATATAAAACTTCTGAAGCTGTATTGTAACAACACAACGAATTGGTTTTTTTAGTTAATACAAAACTACTAGTAACAGTGATCGTTTTAAATACCCAATTGCTTAACAAAACTTCAAGAACATTACAACACTCCAAAGTCAATCAATTATACAAGAAGCAGTCAACAATTTATTATAAAACGTATTAGACACTCTACTAAAAACTAACATTTGATAACAAAAATATACATATGTACAAACATATAAATGTACAAAATACTAAAAATACACATTTAGCTACCAAAAATATTTTTAAAGCTTACAATTAAAACTAAATTTGAAAAAAAAAAAAAAAAAATTAATTCGGAAGGTATTCATGTGGCAGTAACTCAAACTACAACTTCAAACACCAAGATATTAATTAAAACAGGTTAGCTCTGTGAAATACCAATATGCTCTTATGTTACAATTCTGTATACTTTCTAATATATATAAATAATACACTGTGTTGACTTCTTTTAAAAAATTCAACTTCTGTAATAATCATATAAGTAATACACAATTTCACCACTTAATCTTTTTTTTTACTGATTAATGAATTTATCTGGCTATTAAACCGGATCATAACCAACATTGATAAATAATATACACATCAACACTCAAGAAGAACCCTAAAAATGATTCAGATTCAGTGACCAATCTTCCAAGCATTGTCATTTAAAATTCGAACAATAACTGCTTTTCGAACAAAATTATCAGTATAGGAACTCACTACAATTACAGTTAATTTCTGTTATCAACAAAACATAAGTAAAATTCAATTTACATACACCAAGGAAATTTAGTTCTTCTTCCACATACTATATACACAAAAATTACTATAAATGTGAAATGCATTATGTTAGCACCAACGAACACCAACTGGCTTATCCATCTTCATAGCCACTGTCGCAGTGAAAGATACCCTTTTCTACTCAATTATTTCTGCATACTGTAGATTGATAGCTACGCAAATGCTGTAAGAAGCCAGTGTATTCTTACTAAAAGGACAACATGGACATTAAAAATAACTGAATGTACTATATTTTCAACAGAAAACCTACATTGCCAACAGGGGAAGTTTATTTGATAGATACTATAATAACGGAAAGGAAAAATATGAGAGTTCAATAGCCTTAACGTTCGAATCCACTGCCCTGTGTACACTCAAACACCGACCATCTGTTCACTCGATGTTACTCTCTGGAACAAGACAATGGACGAATAGACAGGGCTTTAATACACATACAGTAATGGATTCTAACATGTAAGTTATTTACAGTTACAAAAATATACATGTAGGTTTCCAATAAGTAAGTATAAAATATGTAAACTTCAACTTCATTCATCAAATAAAGTGCCACTAGTATTGTAGAAAGGTGACTGGATGGGCGCAGGGGTGGATCAAGAGGGGAAGGTGGGGTCATGACTCCTCTCGAAACTGCTCCAAAGAAATTAAACCAAATAAATGGCAAGTAAAATATTGAAAAATATTACCTCACACTTTTCCTACAGCTTTATAAAACCATGGTTACAAGATTTAGTTTTAGATCAGCTTGATAGTGAACAGCACAAAACAAGGCACTAAAGTTTAACTCCATCTCTCTTCACCCGTACCCTTCCCCGGTGACATTGTCTTGTTAGTTTTGCGCTTGTGTTCATTTCACAACCCTCCTTTGACATTAACCAATCCCTACTGCTCTGCCCTTTACTGACCACCCGCCTTGCCATTTGCATGAAACAAACATTTATGTAGCTGTTCAACAACCTCCTTGTTCAGTTCGAAAGAGATGATAGCTGCAGACGCAGGTGTTATCGACTTTTGCCAATCACAAATTCAAGTAAAAATAAAACGATACATAAAAATTTTTGTTTTACATTCTGAAGAGCCAGCACCTACATAAGACATGTGGAAGCAGAAGATAAAACATGTACCTATGGTATTATTTTTATTTCAGCACGAAGGTATCCATTTCTAGAGTATAACTTGTCCTTATAAATATTACAAATTCTTAAAGCATTATATTTAATTGTTTTGCTTTGGAAACTTCTAAAATAGCATCATTTTGCGCCCAAAAATTTGAACTTTTCTGGGGGAGGATCCCCAGACCCCCTCTTTTTGGCATAGGGAGTAGATAAATCTACTTTTTTAAGGCATACCCCTCCCTTAGAATTCGAAGCAGGATCTCCCCCTAGATGGCCAGTTAATTATATCAGATACTTGTCACAAAATCAACTAATAACTTTAATCTGTATTGTAGTGTGCAAGCACCACTATTTATACTTTGCCAAAAATTTTTGAAATAATAAAAAAAAATTGCAAAAAACTACAGTACTCCAAATGTGAAAGTATCTGCAAAACTACTTTGTGGCGATTATCACTGAGAAAAAAATGTAGCAAATAAATGTTTTCTACAGAACTCAGTATCAAGTGTTACCCATGTTCCTTATGAAACACTGAAAAAATATACAATATGTGCCTTGGTCCTTATGTTCAAACGAAGCAAATAATCATCTTGAGGGTAACGTACTCCAATGTCAGCTCTCAGCCTGTCTTCTAGTTCTGCTAGTAACAGACTCTCCTTGTGAGTTATCAGAGGACTCTCAATAAGTTCTGCAACAATATATAGCTGTGATTACCAACTTTCCCAAAACATAACAAGTACATTACATCTGATTATATTACTGAACCATAAAATTTATGTCTGTGTAAGCTCCACTATCATTTTTCTAACACAAAACTTTTGTGGCTATACCAGTAATTTACAAAACAAAATAATCTACAATTTGAAATCACGCACAGTACTTATTTACAAAACCAACAGTAATGATGACAATCATACTCTTAAGGGCGTGGCTACTGCAATTTTCATCACCATTTTTTAAATTTTTTATTTGTACCAGATATTTTTTTTTCTTATTTTAGGCACAAAATGTGTCTAAATTTGGCTCTTATGATATTTTTTTATCTCTCATAGTTTTCGCGTAATAGTTTGTTAAGGTCATATTTTGCATGTTTCCGTTTTAACGACTACACTAAAACCAACTGATATACCAAACTAAAAAAAAAATCACAGTAGATAAAGACATTGCAGGCTACAATGTCATGCTCATAAAAATAAAGAATAAAAATTATTTGTATTTAAAAAAAATATTGAATTTTTAAAATATTTATTTTTAGTTTCAGCATTTTTTAAAAATTAAAATAATTATTACTCTTTATTTTTATGAGCATGCCATTGTAGCTTGCAATTTATTTATCCGCTGTGATTTTTTTGAGTTTGGTATATCAGTTGGTTTTAGTGTAGTCCTTAAAACGGAAACATGCAAAATATGACTTTAACAAGCCATTACGCGAAAACTACGAGAGATAAAAAAATTTCATAAGAGCCAAATTTAGTCACATTTTGTGTCTAAAATAAGAAATAAATGTATTGTACAAATAAATAAAAAATGGTGATAAAAATTGTGGTAGCTGTGCCTTTAACAAGCAACTGTCACAGAAACTTGAGATATAAATATGTACTTAGGCCTATATGTCCAACACTAATATTTCACGCTATCTTCCTCTCATAACTCACTAAGGGGCCTCCCTAGATAGACTGCACTTGTGTGCGTGAGGGACGATTGATAAGGCTGCCACTGTCGACATTTGTAATGCATTGTCGCCTCTCCTCGCAAGACCTTCAGCTGGCGTGCAGTGGTTTACTATTATCCTTTAAGCCGTGACCACATTATTTCATTTGTGGGTAGCGTAAGTCAAAGTCTAACATTTGTTTCTATAGTTGTGTTCTTAGAATCCGGTTGTTATGTTTCCAGATACGGCAGTCTGGAAAAGCCATCTTTGCGATTTTGAGAGGTCCGAAAATTAGCCAAATTTGTAATGATATATCGACATAGTTTGAAGAGTGTGTTCTTTTAACAGACATGCAAATATACTGCATGTTAAATAGTGTCATAAAAAAAACAATAGTCGTAACTCGCTGTAACACATTTGAAGAGGAAGTAGGGAGGCTCTTGAACACTTTTTTGAATTAATACGGTAATGATGGTAATTGAACTCTACACAAACACAACTTTCACAAAGCAATTGAAAAAAATTTGTAGTACTGTACCAATTATTTTAAGTTCAATTTATTTAGTTAACTTGTTATTACACGTTATTAAGAAAAGGTTCATGTAAGTTTTGCTATCACAAATACCAATATCCAACTTGAAAAATTAATACCTCATAAACACTTTTACAGCTTCTACAAAGTCATTACCTTCTTGCAGACAACGCCGAGCTTCCACAGCTTCAAAACGCATCCCCTCACTGTTCTGGAAGTTTATTCTTCTTCCAATTTTCGGCAGCGGGAACACATAAGTTTTGCTCGGTGTGACCAACTTGGTAGGGCACCAGAATGGTTCTAATACCTGAAAATGTAAATACCACTGATAACTAGAATCCTACAAACTATTACCTTCAATGTCCTAACGTAAATTCGTGGTTAGCGTTATCTGGGCACATAGAATCAATTTCTGGAAAATAAAAATAAAAATTCCTTCGCACATCAGTGAAAATTATTGAAAATACTAATCAGACTGTGTACATGTACATTATGAGTAAAAACTGTAATAATTAATTGTCTAGTGTTAATGATTCATTATAAGCATGAAGTTTTAAGTTATCATTAAAATCTACATATTTTCGTTTGATAAATACTGAATTAAATATTTGGATGAAAAAGTTTATTTATATTTCTTACATGACGGATACACATGTATTACAAACATTAGTCTTTTGGTCAAAATTGCAATGCAAATATTTTAACATGGTAATAAAATTGACAACTAGCAAAATGAACCCAGTGACCTCAGAATTGCAACTAACCACAACTACATAACTGCTTGCTTCAACTAACCCGCGCTGATCCTTTGGTGCCAATGACTAGAGCATCATTGGGGAATTGAGCTTTCGTGTGACAGCCTAGCATAGCCACTTGGCCACCCTTGTAGCCCAGCAAGGTGGACATGTTGATATCCACTCCTTCAGCATTCAGAGAGCCAACTGTTTTGATGACCTTGGGCATCTCCGGACCAAACACCATCATGGCAAACTGGAGAGGGTATACCCCAAGGCCAAGTATTGAACCACTTCCGAGTTCCTTCAACCTACAAAACAAACGTTCCACGTAACATTACCAGTGCTGTACTTTGTACAAACTTCCTGCAGAAGTCTCTGACGAAAGGTTTCCAATACCTGTACAGCAAGTGCAAAGATGTTACAAACTTTGTAAACGATTCGCTAAAACTTGTCACAAAACAAAAACCACGTGTACCCTGCTGGGAATGTGAGACTATATTATCTGCCCAGCACAAAAATACACAAACTTGCAGAAACTCTTTTGTATTGTCGACTTATTCCAGAGGATATAATTTCATAAACTGTAGAATACTAAATGAAGGAAATAATTGAAGAAATACGACCTGAAAGTTGAACAGAAAAACCATAGTTGCAGGATCAGTATACTCAAGTGCTGTGTAACAAGGCCAGAAAATAATTTATATACTTAATAAAACTCTATCACTGACTGGCAGAAAATCCACAGCTTAAACTTGTGTGTCTAATGACAAGAAATTTTGCACAGGAGATCCTTACGGTATATAAAGGTGAGCACTAATGAAGGATTTTTGAAAATTCATCTAAGGGGGTTAAATAGGGGTTTAAACTAAAATGGTACATGTTAAATCACACTCTTTCTCTGGCCTCAGGTCACATCATTAACGACAGCCGGCTACAGAGAAGTTTGAGCAGTGTACTCCATACGAGAGAACTAAAGACACGTGACTGAAACCTCGCTAGCCCAAAGAATGGGTGACGTGCCACAAAAATTACGTTAGAGCAGCTAGAGAACATCCACCAAGATTTTTACAAGTGAAAATCTTAATAACCTTATCTGGAATTGCACATGGATTATTGTGGTGACAGGTAGGTGGTCTGAAAACTACACCATATATATCTGCACACATACACACGCACATGCGCACACTCTTATGTGTGCAAACTCCTCACACTCCCTCTCATGCATGCACATTCGATTCCTGCCATCTTGAGTTCGGTTTTCCACAGTTTCCCGAAATTGCTTCAGGCGAATGTTGCAGTGTTGTTAAACTGAGGCTATAGTGTTGTAAAATCAAAGTTCTAATGCCATTAAATACACATTCTGATGTCAATTCAAGGCTTTAGTTTTTTTTAATTGATGTGTCTTCTTCGCTCTAAAAATATAGTTCCATTTTTTATTAAAAATTTACTTTTTAAAGGCTGCCAGTAAATTTGTAAAGCAGTTACTGGACACACATAGTATGTAATGTTAGGCTACTGTTTAAATATATTTGATAATTATATTATGTTCAGGACAGACAACTTTTCTTTTAAAGTTATGAATGAATAAAAACTAACATGCTTTGAAAAGTATCAATATTTATATGTTACCGAAACCACGAACAACATGAAGCTTAAAAATACTGCGTTGAAATAATATGTAATTTATATTAAATGCGACTATAGAATTAAAAATATGACACACATAAGTCTGCATATGGCTGAACTTTACCAATGTTGCAATGTTCTAACGACCAAGGTTCGTTCGAAAAACTTAATTACAACATGTAATTAATTTACCTAATTTATCATGTGTATTGTGATACTATGAACAGATACACGTTATTCACCTGCACTAGGTGAAAGGAACCACTGATAAGGGGGGAGTAGTATCGTAATTTTGGATTTACAGTGGAACCTCGTTAATACAAAGTGATTTTCTGTCCCTTCAGAATAAGATAAAGAATTAAATATAAACTTTAATGCTCAATAAATGTACCCTTATATATAAAACAATGGCATATCAAATTCAGTAGTTGAAAGAAATATAGTGTAGAGAAAAATTAAATTTTTGGACTAAAATTCCTAAAAGTATATGTACGTTATTTTCAAGTTTTTGTAAACACCTGTTACGATAAACTTCATTATTACAAACTGCAAAAAGTAGGTCCCTTCAAATTCATATTACGTAATGAGGTTCGACTGTATGTATTTTTTGTGATAATTATTGTTTCAGTTTCATTCCTGAACATGTAACTACATTGAAGCATAAAACATATATTGATATAATTTCTGATGTCACAAGCAATTTTATGGTAGTTCTGTTACAGCTAAAATTGTCCAAAGTAATTGATATTCTACTCTGGACATTTCCACGGAGTAGGCTAATACAGGCATACCATCAATACAAGTTTAAATCAACTACAGAGTCTTACTCTGTGCTTTGACATAGCCAGAATTTTTCTAAAGAAATTCAATTAATATGAGTTGTACCACATTATTGTAAATCAAATGTTAGAACTAAGTATCAGTTGCTGTAAAACAGGGTGAATACAGTGGAACCTTGTTTATACAAACCCTGTTAATACAAAGTTCTCATTAATACAAAGCAATTTTTATTCCCCTTGGAATGGAACAAGAAATAAAATAATTACTTCAATGTTTAGTAAAAATTTTGTTTATGCATTAAAACCATGCAATATCAAGTTCTCAAGTAAAAAGAAGTCATTGTGGTGAAAGACAATTTGATTTGTGGAAATAAAGTGTGTAATCAAAATTTTAGAAATTTTTTAAGGTTTTAGTGGACACCTGTTAATACAAACCTCATTACAAATACAATCTTAAAGCTAAACTTTCGGTATGAATTTTGTTTTAAAAATTAAATTTTTAGGTACGCAAGTTAAAACAGTTTACAAACAGTAGTTTTATTGTAATTATATTATTTTAATGCGAAAGGTGTTAGCTAATAATGTATTTCTAATTTTGTTTCTATTCACCCCAGTGTTTATAATCACCCCGTTTTATGGTAGTATATAATATATCTGTACCTGTGATATCACTTTTTCTTTGCAACATAATGAGTAACTTTTTGTTCTAAAATAATATTTAAATTAAAAAAAAATTGCTTTAGTAGAATAAGTGTTTGGAATGTAACAAACAAAAAATCTGTGGCAAAAATTTTTAATTTTCCTCCAAAACTGTGAGCAAAGTTTTAACCCATGCTTCCAACAAAACAGGTTCATATGATCCTTGGTCCACGTGTTCAAACGAAGCACTTAGTCATCTTGAGGGTAATGTACTCCAATGTCAGCTCTCAGTTTGTCTTCTAGTTCTGCCAGTAACAGACTCTCCTTGTGAGTTATCAGAGGACTCTCAACAAGTCCTGCAACAATATATAGCTCTGATTAACAACTTTCCCAAAACATAAAAAGAACATTAGATCTGATTACCTATATTACTGTACCATAAAATTTTAATGTGTGTCACATTATTTCATCTTTCACACAACACTAAAAACAATTCTGGATACAGTTATAAAACAGAGTAATTTGAAAAATAAAAATTATTTTTTCATGTGTATTCAAAATCACATTTGCTACAATGGTGCAATGACATCATTCATACGGGGCCACGGTGGTCAAATGGTCGGACCATTCGCCTTCCCTACCAAGGCGATTCAGGTTTGATTCCTGGCAAGGTTGATCCCCTGATTTCCGCATGTTTGAATCATGCTGGGCGATGCTGCTGGTTGGCAGGTATTCTCGGGTATCTCTCGTTTGCCCCGCCCCTTTATTCTGGTGCTGCTCTATAATCACATCGTCTCTCACCAGCGCTAAGACCTCAACGTTAAGTGCTGAACAAAATATCTTTCTCTCACTCACATCATTCATACTGACAAGTGCAATAAACAACTGTCACAGAAACTTGAGCTCATTTATCTACCATCTGTGTCTCGGGCTCTTTTCCTCTTGCATGTCTTCGACTCCTCTTCGACAACACTTAGCCATTTATTTTATAGTGAACTGGTTAAGGGGTATGGAAAGGTAAGATGTTGAGCAAGCTACTGGGATGCTCAATCAAATCATTTATAAAATCTGAACTACTCATCATAATTGTATGGGACTTATTTTGTCGAACAAATACATTATCAGTTGACGTCTATTTATACAGCACTAGTCAGTAGTACGTATGCTTTGCTTTTGAGTAAAGAATGTAAAACGGTGGACCTGAAACTACAAAATCATAAAAATGGAAAAAACTTAAATTTTTATAATATTTAATATGATATATATGAGAACGACAGAATTTCAAAAATACTTGCATTCCAAATTTGAAAATAATTTTACTATCCGAAAATTTACTGCGCAGAGCTGCTGAAACTACTTTCAAATCAGAATGTATTTTGGAAATTAAGTTATAGAGACCTGGATATTATCATATTAAAATTTACAAAAATGTAAGTTTCCCATTTTTATGGATTTTGTGGTTTGAAGCCCTTGTTTTTCTAAAAGCATATTTTTAATTTTTTACTTGAAAGCAAAGGACAGTACCACCTATTGCTGTATACACAGACATCCACTAATATTATATCTACTGACAAAGAAGTCCTATCAAATTATAAGTAGTTCAGATTTTATAGACTATTTAGTATCCCAGTCATTCACTTGATATCTTACCTTTACATACTCCTTAATTTTTGTATCATTAAAAATGAGTTCACATGAGGTTCACAAATGCTTTAAAGTTCTTAGTTTGACAGTTAAAAATAAAAAACAGACAAGCACTTTTTACATATAATATACATGTAATAACAAGCATTACCTTCTTTCAGACAACGCCGAACTTCCATGGCTTCATAACGCATCCCCACACTGTTAGTAAACTTTATTCTTCTTTCTATTTTCGGCAGCGGGAATTTGTATGTTTTGCTTGGTGTGACAAACTTAGTTGGACACCAGAATGGTTCTGGCACCTATGAATCATAAAATATGATCAATATATGAGATTCCGTTCACAATAACTCATATACATGTTCTAGTGTAGCTCACTTGTGATTAGCAGGGAACTTTTGGAAGTGACGTTGAAACAATATACATCACCAACCGACGCATTTACAGATATGTTGAGTGGCTAATCATTCAATGCTATTGTCTTACTGTAACTATAGAGATTGAAGTGGTAATTACAGAAAAATGCAGATATAAGGTATCTACCGTGTGACATAATTCTGATCAGTATTTATTGCAGCTCTTTTGCCTATTTTAGAAGTAACTAAGCAGCGTAGTTCAAACATTGCTAGTTGGTTTGTTATGTACAATAAAACCCCGAATTTACTATCACGGATCCAACGACAACAGCGATTTTAGAACACTACTCTCTGGCATGGTCAAACATTTAAAAAAAGGTAAGATGAAAAAAAGTTGCAATTTAAGTATATTTAGAAATCTGTTTGTCTGCTCACAGCATAACTAGAGTAATATTGTATCCCTACCATCAATTGAAAGGCAACAGCTGGGAGGGAAAAAACTGTGAGGTGAAAATGGGTTGTTTTCAACTTAACAGCAGCAATTTTACGACAACATTCACAGGAACAGTGGACAGTCGTAAAACCAAGGTTTTGGTGTATCTATTATGCATAGAGCAAAGATGCTCGGTAGTTTTAGTCAATAGAGCACCTATCATGGACTGGTGCTCTATTTACAAAAACCAATTTTTTTAGAACCACAGTGTTGCTGGCTTATGATTTACCACTTGAAATATTGTGTGTGTAATGTATGGTACTTAACTAAGCCACAGTTGTAACATTATTTAATGAAATTTTTTAAAATACAGAATCAGGAAAAAACTAAGAAATTTCAGTACGAAGGATGAAACAAGATAGAATGTTTTACATGTGCTGAATTTACCATGAAAACCTATAAGGCCAAAGATTAACTATTTTACAGCATTTCTAAACAAATTGAATTAAAAATTTTGCTAAATTTGGAGAGAAACCATCGTCAGAAATTTCATGGAGACTTTGCAAACATCTTGTAATTAAATTTTGACAAGAACAGTAACACATCTTATTCCTTTTATGGATCAGTTTTGAGAAAAAAATCTCAAGTGAGCTACACCAGAAAATATAGTGTAGACAAAATTTATTAGAACAATGTTTGATAAAGTTCTAAGAAATATTTGCGTACAGCTGAATGCAAATAATTATCTTACGATGCTGCCATTAGATGGACACACCAAAATGAAAACTTAAAATTTCAATCCATCATCCTAGCATGTTTTACAATTAAAAAAAGTTTGATCAGTCATAAAGACTTCGATTTTAAAGTTTTTTAAAAAGAGTTGCGATTGTTGTACAGCAATAGGAACATGGTCGTAGTTTTGGTCCGTTGCTGGGTGTAAGGAGTTGTGATTTCGGCAACCGTGTAATCTTCGCCCAAGCATTTAGTTACATGAGAAATCAATTAAAAGTGACCTCAAGTTGAAAGAAAATATAGAGCTACTAAAAGTGATACAGTTATTAAATATAAAGTGAGCATTGCAAAGTGTTCCATAAGTATATAATAATAATATTATACATAGTAAACAATTGATACGTATCTGTGTTTACTAACATAAAACGATAAAATTTAAGGTAATTCGCAAATTAAAGATATACAGTACAGAGAATATAGTAACATCATCAAAATACGTAATTAAAGGTTAGTTACTCTTTTCCATAGCATACGTGGACGAAGCTGCAATGAGACAGCTAGTGTGTACATGTGTGTGTGCATGTGCATGTGTGTATATATGTATGTATGTATATATATATATATATAGAGAGAGAGAGAGAGAGAGAGAGAGAGAGACACACACACACACACTATCTCTCTCTCTCTCTACACTACACTTTTTCATGTGTTCCATACAGTATGGTTCCTTTGCATCACAATGTCTCCTACAGCAGTACAGTTCCTCTCAGAATATTTTTTATGGATCACTGGATTTTAAGGCACCTGTGGACAGGAAATAGGATGGTGGAAATGTTTGTAGAAGACAGGCACCAGAATTCAAATAAGGACTCAAATACTATGTTTTCCAGGCAGGCAAACAACGTACTTATTCCACCAAGGGTTATTTTGTGTTTGCCATAGGAGTGTTACTGTGGAATTTGGACAATGTATGTTTACCACCTTGCTTTTACAGAAGTGGAGGGGGAAATTGCATAGTCTTTCTACTTAACTTGTACGTAAGCAATGTCATTTTAGCAATTCTTGAAGGAGATAAAATGTAAGAAATATGGTGTTATGACAACAAAGTAAATATCTGGTCTTGAGCAGTAAATCCTTCACCCACAAACAAGAGAGAAAGAAGGAGAGAAATCAGTAGAATAAAACGAAGAAGTGGTAAACAGTAAGCCAATGACAACACAGTATTAACTTGTAGTTACGGACATGTAAAGCTCACTGTCCGTAGTTCAAGTTAAATATAGGAGCGATTTTACTACAAATTTTATTAAGCTGTCAAATAGAATGACACTATTAAGTGTAGCTATATTTACAGTGTAAATTTACAGTGTAAATTTTCAGTGGAACAGTTCACAATGTTTAACCGTATTTTTTGTTTATCACATAATTTTTAAAACAAGTTATCACATTTGCTGATGAGCATAGTGTTGTTTGCTGTGATAACAGGACACGCAGTGAGCTAAACAGATGTGTCTTCACATGCCACGACAGTGTTTTATTTTTTATTAAAATTCAGTTGTTTCACTTGTTCCAAATACATTACTCAACAGATTATTCGCAACAACCTCAATCCTCTGCAATAACTTTGATTACTCCTAACAACCTTAATTACCCACAACAATCTCAATTTCCCGTAACAACCTCGGCTAACAACAACACTGATTATCCCCAAACCTTGATTATCCACGTTTCTTCAATTCTTTCATTTTACCATACGTACTAGTTTTTAAATTCAAATTTTACAGACTGGCAAGCAGGCAATTTCAATTTGACATGATGCTATAAAAGAGCTGCAACATACATGGTCTTATATCAGAAGAAATGAAAAGGGGTCTTAACTCGCTGAATAAAAAAATGCAGATTCTGTGTTATCACTCTTTGATTGGTGTGGATAGTCAAAAGTGAATTATATTTTATGTGTTAGCTAGTTTGTTTAGTAACTTGTGTCTACCATGAGAGCTGTAAGGGTTTTCTATTATGGAGAATACATGCCCACACGCCTGTGCTAACCAGCATGTTGAGTCTCGATGTTTACGTTGGTTACAAATCAGTGAACATCAGTGATGATCGAACCCCTGGGCACAATTAATGGATACACAGCACGCAACACCAACTAGACAGACCTCTAAAAACTACTCTGTCACAAATAAATTGTAATGATGTACTTCAACTGACCTGCGCATATCCTTTGGTGCCAACAATTAGGGCATCATTAGGGAATTTGGCTCTTGCGTGCGAGCCTAGCATAACCACTTGACCACCTTCGTAGCTTAACAAGGTGGACATGTTCAGATCTACTCCTTCAGAATTCAGTGAGCCGACTGTTTTGATCTCCTTGGGAATCTCCGGACCAAACACCATAACAGCAAACTGAAGAGGGTATATCCCAAGGTCAAGTATAGAACCACCTCCTTGTTCCTTAAACCTGTATAGTGAACATTCCATTTAAAAGTTCAATGCAACAGTACAATAATCTGCTTCGGACTTTAAGCACAGTAAAATTAAATGAATAAATATTCTGGTAGAATGGATGTCACGAGATGTTGGACTATGCATCTCTGATAAAACTTAATTCAGCACTATGCAAATTATTTATCTACCAAGTTTCACTTTAAAACTACAAATTCACAACATATCACAATGTTACTCACTTTATCCGATCGATATTTTCAACGGGTAGTCCAAAGTTGCAAACCACCTGGATAATCTCACCAAGATTCCCAGACTTTATTTCTTTGCGTATTTGTTCGTAGATAGGAAAGCAACGGGACCATACAGCCTCCATTAGGAAGAGGTTCTTGGAGTGAGCCAAGCCAATTAATTCTTTAGTCTGCTTGAGGTTCAGTGTTAGAGGCTTCTCCACCAGCACAGGCTTGCCAGCGTCGAGCATCATCTTCCCCAGTCCAAAGTGGTAAGGATGGAGGGAACCAACGTACACTATATCTGAAAGGAAGAAGGTTACACAGTTACCTTAGTATGACTTCTAACCACACGAACACAAACACACGCAGCAAGTTTGCTGAATTTCATTGCACAGACAACTTTTTGTGAGGACTACAAAATAAGGGCGTTATAAGTTCATTTCTTTGAGACAGTTGTCAAAGTTCGAAACGTGTCATTTCCGAAGCTTGTGAAAAAAATTAAAAAAAAAAAAAAAGTATTATTCACATCTACATGTTGTTACTTGACAGATATACAAAAAAATATAGAGGACCTCACATAATCGCGATAACAACGTCTGTGATTATGTGTCGCCATCCATATTTTTGTGTGTATCTGTCAAGCACCAACAAGTAAGTATTTGTGCTTCTGTCTTTTGTACATACTGATAGCCTAGCGGTTTTTAGTCATTTCGAGGGGCACCAAAAACATGTTTCTAATAAGCATACTGCATTTTTAAAATGACAGAAGTCATTAACCGTGTGTTATTTTCTTAGATAAACATACTGTGAATAAGTTTAGCTGTTTCACGTAGAAAAGAATAGTCATGGCATTCTACAACACCGTTCAATGTTCATACGACAGGTGCGTAAGCCTCTTAAAGGCACAGGAGATAATTAAATGTCAATCAACTTTTTTAAATGTACAACACATTGTACCTTCTACAACAACATCTAAACTACATGCTCACCATTATTAGGGTCCTTGGCTAGCTCCTCATACGAGCCATAAGCAGTTGGAATGCTGTGAAGCTTGGCAAACTCTTTAGCTCTGTCCAGTTGTCTAGCAGCCACAGCGACCACCTTGTGTTCCTCTGGAGGTAGAGAGCTCAGTGTAGCCACAAAGTCATTGCTGATCTTACCAGCACTCGCTATTCCCCACCTTGTAGCCATGGCTGAAACAAGTTGTAGGAGATACAAAAACAAATCATTAACAAACAAGTAATAGCTCAATACCAGTGACAAATTTTTTTATTCTAGGTACTTCTAAGTGTGCCAACAAGTTAATTTCGTGAGACTGCATAATTTTTTCCAGAGAGTACAAACTTGACATTACGGTACAAGTTGCCCATTATCAAAGTTAAAAATTCTTCTTTTTTTTTTTCTTC
Source organism: Medauroidea extradentata (assembly GCA_003012365.1). Taxonomy (NCBI): domain Eukaryota; kingdom Metazoa; phylum Arthropoda; class Insecta; order Phasmatodea; family Phasmatidae; genus Medauroidea; species Medauroidea extradentata. Next base: position 75,070 of record PNEQ01004087.1, read on the forward strand.
AGAGTAGTTAAGAGAATTATAGCCCAAAAGTCACATATTGATATCTACACTAGAACAAAAACAAGCGAACTTAAATATGTACATTGATGTGGCATGTATTGACATCTCCAGTAGCTCAAAAACAAGTGAAAACTTAGAATATGTACATTGAGGCACCATCACTTGTTCATTAACTCTCTTCTACCATACCCATCTTCCTCACCTGCATTATTTTGAGCACCATACTTTTTTTACCAGACTTATGTTTTTTTTATAATTTACATCCTCCCATATCTACCTACTCTAAAACATTTTCTGAAAATTGTTGCAACTCTGGGATTCTTCGCTTCATTGCCCTTATCTCCGCTTTCTTCAAAATGCAATACTGTATCTATTTTTTCATGACAGCCCTCCTCTCTTCACTGCAATTTTATCTTCAATTGTTTTAGCTCCCATTGTCATACTTTAAAGGTGTTCAAGTGTGATAAAGTTATAACTTTTTAATTAAATGAAATACTGTTAGTTTTGTAGACAATACTTGTGAGCGCAGATTCCTCTTACGAAACAATTTTAGCTGGCGTAGTTTTCTCATAATGGTGCATTAAAGTTAAAATTTGCATGTTCTGCTGTCATGCCAATAGTGAAAACCAATTGACTTATGCATGTGAAATAATTCACAGTGAAATAATATACTATGGGCTAAGTAATAAGATATTTGAAAAAATCCAGCGAACTGTTTTTGTATTTTAAAAAAATTGTTGAATTTGTAACTTTTTCTGTACTTTAAGAATAATTTTTTAATTCAAAATATTACGTTGTGGTTTTTTTTTTTTAAGGTTTTATTGCAAAGCTTAGTGGATGTAAGTTCAGAGTGAATTATTTTGTTTAAGTAGGTCAGTTCGTTTTCACTATTTGCGTGGCAGCATACCAAGAAAACTTTGACTTTGATGCACTGTTATGAAAAAACTGAGAGCTAAAATTGTTTCGTAAAAGTAAAACGTACTCGCAAGAATAGTCCACAAAACTAACAGTATTCAATAAAAATACATAATTATGATTTTATCACACTTAAACATCCTTAATGTTTTTTGTTTAGTGAACTTGTGAAAACTGTTCACATTAAATTACTGTGATTTTTTTATGCTGTTCTCAACACTGAAACCTTATTAAATACTAGTAAGTTACTTAAATAATTTATTGTCCTCTAGTATAATTAATGTACGTTTGAGAATATTTTTGTCCTTTTAAGCAATGTCCTTTTCTTATCCTCAGTGTTTGGTAACCCTAATAAATGGTAAACTAACATTTCTGACACACTATCTTTAAGATGTATAATAATTTAAGTGTTTAAGACCTCTGCCTACTTAGTATGGTCACAGGGATTAAATAGGGACTTAATGAGAAAATGTTTCACTTATCAAAAATATCCATTTTTACAGGTAACTCTTTTCAAGGGGATAAAAAAAACATTCTACACAGAACATCTTAAAAAATATTGCGACATGAAGGGGTATTCGCTAATAATTTTTTAAGAAATTTAAATATTAATTATGTAGTGCAATGTCCATTAAATTTTCTGTTTTCCCATTCTGCTCGCCTACCCCATTTTGTACCCCCCCCCCCCCCACTCACTCCATTTTTGGCAGACAACTTTTTGGGTGTACGCACATTGCAGTAGGATGAATGGTATAGGAATGCTTAGAAAACAAACATTCAATTTTAAATCATATATTAAAAAGCCAACAACTTGGCAAATTTCCTTTAAGAAGCATTATTCTTCCAGAAATTTTAATTAGAATATTTTTTCCTTTGAAGTCTTACCTTTAAAATTAATCTATTGAGAAGTAATTAATTATAACATTAATTTCACATTTTCACTCCATGGCATCCGACATCTTTCGTAAGATCAGACAGTAAAATCGAATTCATCTGCTTATTAAGGCCTATCTGATATATTTCAATGTAGTTTTGAGAAAATAATGTGCACATAATGTTCAAGAAAAAGTATTAAATGACTTGGTTTCAGTTTACTATCATATGCCTTTTCTTACTACTGGTCAGTGAAATTGAACCCACCTGCACTATAACACACTGCAATTTTTACTATTTTTATGTTAAAAAAATGTATAAAGTGTGTCTGCAAATAACTCCCACACTGCTGAGAGGTTGTTGAGTATGAACGTATGTGACATTGCAACAATTTTTGTAAAATTTATAAGGAACAAATAAGTTTCTTTAAGGTGTAGCCTAGTATAAAAGTGTCTGGGGAATTGTTCAGTGAGTTGTCTTTAGAACACAATGCTAGGAAATTAGTTCTTTCGAAAGTCAGTTTTTTATTGTTACAGTAGATTTTTTTACCACACTATTTTCTTACTTCCAAGCTCTGCTTCGTAGTGTGTGTGTTTTCAGCACAGTTGCATATACAGTATTTTAAGCAACTCTCTCGGGTTTAGTACAATGTATTAAGCTCTGCAATTTTTGAACCCATTTTTGTAATATTTAAGTTTCACCATATGGTGCCGTGCAGTTTAAGTTTGTAGCTGCCAGTCAATCTGTTGTGTGTTACAGTGATCTCTCAGTTTAAGGTCTCTCAGTTTAATGATTCTTTCACTTTAACAACTGTATTTTTGGTCCTATCTAAAGACCCAAAATACTTTTTATCATTCAGTTTAAAAACTCTAATTTAAGGATAATTTTTTTCAGTCCACGAGAGTCGTCAAACCGAAAGATTACTGTTATCTACACACACAGTATTTAATTGTTGTCATGCACGTAAGTATTCTGTTGACAAAATGCAATTTTGATGAAAAATTATGAAGTAATCCTTTGTAAAAATTCGTTGATGAAGTAAAATGATAATGGTTGTCGCAAAGTAAAATTAACTGATTTTATAACAATTTTTAACAAAAGAATATCTTGTTGATGCAAAAAAAAAAAAAGATATACGTACAGCCTACAAGAAAGTTATATATGTAGTCTATGAGTAATTACATTGTTGAGAAAATGCTGTTGAGTACAGAATTTTTGACAAACCCAACACCTATCTGAACTCTAGTCCACCGAGATGATGTCAGAATATTCTGCTGCCATCACAGGTATGACCATGCTGTCCCAATCTGGCTGTGATGTCAACTCTATTCCAGAACTTGACTGAAGGTTGTATTGTGGGTAGGAGTAATGTTGGATAACTGAAAGAATTGTTTTCTCTGCTACAAATTTTCTCCTCTAAAATTTCCCAAAAACAAATACAGTGGAACCTCTACGTATTGAACACAGAAGTATTGAATCTTCACATGCGTAGAACACATTCTGTGGTACCATTTCTTGTTTGTCTGCATTTAAAAACTTCATCAATTGAATGTCTGCATTTCAAAACTGCATCCATTGAATGTCTGCATGTACTAAAATTTTCAGTCTGCTGACAATGACAGGTAGAGTGGCCAATTCGTAACTGCAACGAATGTTTTTACTCACTCAGAAGATGACCAGGAGAATTACAATTACAGTGGAACCTCCTTAATACAAACCCTGTTAATACAAAGTTCTCATTAATACAAAGCTATTTTTATTCCCCTAGGAATGGGACAAGAACTGAACTAGGTAATTACTTTAATGTTTTATAAAAAAGTTGTTTATGCATTAAACAATGCAATATCAAGTTCTCAAGTAAAAGGAAGTCATTGTGGTGGAAAGACTATTTGATTTGTGGGGATAAACAGTAAGACCAAAATTTTAGAAACTTTTTAAGGTTTTAGCGGATACCTGTTAATACAAACCTCATTATTACAAACAGCCAACATTCTGGTCCCTTCAGGTTTGTATTAAAGAAATTTGACTGTACACAAATTTTCTCAAAGAGTCCCAACATAAAAGATTTTGCTGTCTGGAAGTTCTAATTTAATTTTAGCGCTGGGTGGTGGCTGCACACTGGTTATTAAGAAGCCCATCTACGTAGCTGTTGAATTTTGTTACAGTGAGTTAGAAATTCATGTGTATTTGCTGTTATCCACATGTACAATGAACCTATCTATGGAGGGAAAAAAAGGGAGTGGGGGAAATATTCTAAAAAGCTTTAGGCACGCAGCACAGCAGGCACCCTTTTACCCTGTTAGTGCCAGCTTTCTTCAAGGTACATATAAGAAAAATGCCATCATATTCTTCAGAAATTTTGCGATTATTAATTAAAAATAAAATTACTCAATACCAATCAAAATAATCAAGTTGGAAAAAATTCTACTGGCAATGTAAAGGTTCCCTTAATCCATTTCAATTGTAAACATATTTTTCTAGAAGAAAGAAAAACAAGAAAAAATTCCTGTAAATTATATTTAAAAGGATAAAGAGCCGATATACTGGCCTCTGGCATTTTTTGCACAGGCAATAAATGCCAATATTTCAGCTCTTGGCACTAAAAGGGTTAAGAATGAACTGGCAGAACATTTCTAAGCTCCCAGAGAACAACAGATACATGGCACCCTCCTATTAGATGACTTTTCTTAAATTAATTCAATAGTCAGTTCTAGGATTTTACATACGACAGTGAAAGGCAAACGGGGGCAAAAAAAAGGGAAAAAGCTTTCAGTGCAGAGATGGAACGAAAGAAAGGAATGTCATCACTAAATGTATTGCATAAATGGCACATGGGTTCTGGCAAGGAGAGGTTAGAGGTTTTCAATTGGACAGAAATGGCAGGAACTATGTACTGTAGCTTCGTGTCAGAACTGTACCTGAATGCTACACACAAATTTTGAACAGCAAGAGAATATTCCAAAAGCTGATGCTTTACAAGATACTGTATTCCAAGTTACAACTATTCTATATTGTAATAATAGCATGAAACTGTACAGTATTTATAAAAATTATTCCACAATACATATTAACTTATGTGGTCTCAGGTAGATAATAACTCTAGCCTTAGACCCACAGTACAAACCTTTAAGTTTCAGTTTTATTAACTATTAAAATACAATTAACTCTTGGTTGCTGATGTTCACAGCACCTCAAAATATTAATTTTTCATAGCAGACCACATCAAACACAAATCCAAGTCTAAAGATTAAAAGAAAATTAAGAATTGACACAAATTTAATCCACACGTTACATTAACAAGCTCAGAACTCCTATTGTAATGTAACTATGTACGTTGTATTTTAAGTGATTGTTGGCCAAGACGAAATAAGAAACAATAAAGGATTAAAAACTTTACCAAATCTGTATGTCTGCAAGCTGTTCACACACAAAACTCTCTGACAGAGACACACACAAATTACCCTAGCAGCATATCTCACAGTTGTGACAACTGGAAATTTTCTAACTGAGCAAGGTCAAATGTTAAGTGCCTCACATTATTTAGCAGACATATCAGACTGGGCAAGGTCAAGGTCAAATAACAAACACCTCACACTATCAAGATTTTCTACAGCGTGACCTTGACATACGAAAAACAGCCAGAAAATTCCTTCAATAAAGGAAACTGAAGGATTCCTGAAATTAGTAGTTAAGGATTTGTGGCAAAATAAAATAAATACAACATTAAAAAATATTACTGTACTGTATTTTCAAAGCATTTGATTCCACACAAGTGCTGAAAATACATTATCATTAATTAATAAATCAATGACAAGAAACAAATACCTATACTGTACGTCTAGCGTATGGCCAGAAGACAAGCAATTTTAATCTACATACAATGGAAGTGTGATATGAACACAATAATGCATGGTAGTCTAAAATCCGATAATAAAACTACTAGCAGTTATTGCTTCTGAATCTTAAACAGTCATTACTGTACTTTGATCATCATCTTTCATGCACTGTAAATGTTGGCATAGACTGTTAATGTTAAACTTAATATAAACTTTGAAGCTATATTGTAACACCACAACGAACAGATTTTTGGTTAATAAAAAACCACTAGTAACAATGAACAATTTTAATAACCAATTGCTCCACAAAACTTCAAGAACATTACAACACTCTACAGTCAATCAATTATACAAGAAGCAGTCAACAATTTCTTAGAAAGCTCATGTCGATCTCTCTCCTATAAACTAAAATTACATACCCGTAACAAAAATATATGTAGGTACAAACATCTAAATCTACAAAATACTAGAAATACACATTTAGCTACCAAACATATTTCTAAAGCTTACAATTAAAACTGGATTTAAAAAAAATTTAAACCCTGAAGACATTGATGTGGCAGTAACTTAAACTAAACTTCAAACAGTAAGATATAAAATAAAACAGGTTAGCTCTGTGAAATAATGATACTGTATGTTCTATGTTGCAATTTACTTTCAAATTTACTGTATTGACAGCTTTTTTAAAATATTCAACTTCTGTAATAATCACATATGTAATACATAATCTCACTATTTATTCTTCTTTTTACTGATAAATGCATTTATTTATATCTGACAATTACACACAATCATAACCAACATTGATTAATAATCTACTACTCAAAACTCAGAATGGCCCTACAAAGTATGTATTCAGATTCAGTGTCGAATCTTCCAAGTATTGTCATACAAAAAACAAACAATACCCAATTTTCAAACATAGTAATTATCAAACTATAAATGTGAAACACATGTTAGCACCAGCAAATACGAACGAGCTTACCCATCTTCAGAACCACTGTCACAGTGAAGAATAACTTTAGCTTTTCAACAATTTCTGCATAGATACAGTACTGATAGCTGCATAGACAGTAACAAGCCAACATTCTCATCAAAGGACAACATGGATATAAAAAAAGTAAATGTGCTATGTTTTCTACAGAAAACTTACTACCAACAGGAGATAGATACTATCCTTAGAGAAAGGAAAAAAAATTGAGAGTTCAATGGCCTTCATGTTAGAATCCATAGTCCTGTTTACACTCAAAACCCGACCATCTGTCCACTAGTTGCAACTCTCTAGAACAACAGATGATGAACAAATAGACAGGGCTTTAATACACATACAACAGTGGATTCCAACATGGAATTTATTGAACTTTTCCTACGGTAAAATGTGTTTTTCTCAGAAGATAGTCGACCACTACAGACAGTTACAAAAATACAAACATAGTTTTGAGGTAAGTATAAAATACGTATGTAAACTTCAACTCAATTCATCAAATAAAGTGACATTATTATAGTAGAAAGAATGACTGGATGGACCCAGGGGTGGATTAAGTGAGGAAAGGGGTCATGACTCCTCATGAAACTGCTCAAAAAAATTAGACCAAATAAACAGCAAATAAAATATTACCTCACACTTTTTCTAAAGCTCTATAAAAATCATGATTACAAGATTTAGTTTTCGATCAGATTGATAGTGAACAGTACAAAACAAGGCACTAAAGTTTCCATCCTTCCCTCTTCACCCTTACCCTTCCCGGTGACATTGTCTTTTTTGTTTTGCGGATGTGTTCATTTCACAACCCTCCTTTGACATTAACCAATCCCTACTGCTCCGCCCTTTACTGAACACCCGCCTTACCATGTTCAGCATGAAACAAACATTTATGTAGCTATTCAACAACCTCCTTGTTCAGTTCGAAAGAGATGATAGATGTAGACACACGTGCTATTGACTTTTTCCAATCACAAATTCAAATAAAAATAAAACAATACTAAAAAAATGTTATTTTACATTCTGAAGAGCCAGCACAAACACAAGACATGTGGAAGCAGAAGATAAAAAATGTATCTATGACAATATTTTTATTTCAGGACAAAGGTTTCCTCTTCTAGAGTGTAACTTATCCTTAAAAATACGTACTACCAATTCTTAAATCATTATATTAAATTTTTTTGGTTCGGAAACTCCTTAAATAGCACCATTTTGCACCCAAAAATATTAATTTTTCAGGTGGAGGGACACCAAACCTCTCCTTTTGGCTTAGGGAGTAGATAAATCTACTTTTAAGGCATGCCTCCTTCCTCAGAATTTGGAGCTGCATCTGCCCATGAACGGCCAGTTATTTATATCAGATACTTGTCACAAAATCAACTATCAATTTAACCTACATTACAGCGTGCAAGTATAGATAATTCTACTTTGCCAAAATTGTTGAAATAAAAATAATAAAATAAAAAAACTACAGTACTGAAAAAGTGAAAGTAATCGCAAAACTACTTGTGGAAATTACCACTGAAAAAATAATGCAGCAAATAAACGCTTTCTACAAAACTCAGTATGAAGTGTTACCCATATTCCTCACGAAACACTGCAAATTACAATATGATCCTTGGTCCGTATGTTCAAACGAAGCACCTAGTCATCTTGAGGGTAATGTACTCCAATGTCAGCTCTCAGTTTGTCTTCTAGTTCTGCCAGTAACAGACTCTCCTTGTGAGTTATCAGAGGACTCTCAATAAGTCCTGCAACAATATATAGCTCTGATTAACAACTTTCCCAAAACAAAACCATTAGATCTGATTACCTATACAGTAGAACCCTATTATAGTGTTCCCACTTAAAATGTTTTCCTGGTTGTAATGCTATCTTCATTTTGTCCCTAAAACTGCTTTATAATAGGATATTAGGTACCTTCTTTATAATGTTTTCCCGTTTATAATGTAAACATTTTTTAAAAACATTATAACAGGGTTCTACTGTATTACTGTACCATAAAATTTATGTATGTGTAAGCTCCATTTGTGACAACAACAGTAACAGACAGCAATTTACAAAACAAAATAATTTTTACAAATGCATTTGAAATCACATACAGTACCTTTTACAAAAATTACAGTAACAATGATATTCATACTGTTAAAAAGGATCTGTCACAGAAACTGGAGCTACAAATATTTACAACTGTATAGGTTCTTCACTAATGTTTCATGCTCTCTTCCTATTTTAGCTCTTTAAGGGGCCTCCCTAGATAGACTGCTTGTGTGTGTGAGGCAGGAGTGGTAAGGCTGACACTGTCTAACGTATGTAATGCATTATCACCTCTCCGTTAGAGCCACTCAGCTGGCATGCAGTGCTTTAAGGGCGCGGTCACCTCAGTTTTCAACGTCTTTATTTATTTTTATATTTGTACCGGATATTTTTTTCTTATTTTAGACATACATTGTGATTAAATCTTCCTCTTAGGAAACTTTTGTATCTCTCATAGTTTTTGCGTAATGAGTCGTAAATGTCAAAATTTGCACTTTACGGTTTTAAGTATGCCGCTAAAACCAACTGACATACCAAACCAACAAAATTCACTGTGAATAACAATGTTGTAGGCTATGATTTGACATACATAAAAACAAAAAAATAAAATATTTTTGTATTAATCAAAAATGCTGAATTTTGAAATGAAAATTAAAAAAATATCAACAATTTTTTTATAAATACAAAAAATATAATTCTTTGCTTTCATATATGTCAAATCATAGCCTACAACAATGTTATATAGAGTGATATTTTTTCAGTTTTGTATGTCAGTTGGTTTTAGTGGCGTAACTTAAAACTGTAAAGTCCAAATTTTATGTTTACTACTCATTACGCAAAAACTATGAGAGAAATTTCCTGAGAGAAAGATTTAATCATTATTATGTACTGTATAAAATAAGAAAAAAAAATATCTGGTACAAATATAAAAATAAAAAAAGACGTTGAAAACCGAGGTGAACCTCGCCCTTAATATTGTCCTTTTCCGTATGGGACTTTTAAATGGTGACCACATTATTTTATTTGTAGGCAGCATAGGTCAAAGTCAAACACTTGTTTTTAAAGTTGTATTTTTAGAATCCAGTTGTTATTTTTCAAGATATGGCAATCTGAAAAAAACAATTACTGACCATTTTTAAAGGCCAGAAAATTATGTTTTTATATAAATAAATGTGCCGAATTTTTAAAACTATAGCGACAAAGTTTAAAGTGTGTGTTATTTTTTGTACATATATACTGCGCGTTAAATAATGCCATCAAAAGAAGAGAACCTATTCGAAACTCGCTGCAGCATATCTGAGCTCAGGTAGGGAGGCCCCTTAACTCTTCTATGAAATAATACAATAGTAATAGTAACTGAACTCTAACATTTCTGTTGCTTTTACTAACACAACTTTCAGAAAACAATTTTAAAAAATTTGTTAATACTGTACTTACTATTTTAAGTTTAATTTCTTTAGTTAACTGGTTAATATACATTTTTAAGAAAAGGTTCATGTAAGTTTCGCTATCATAAATCCCAAGATACAACTTGAAAAATTAAAACACTTTTACAGCTTCTACACAGTCATTACCTTCTTGCAGACAACGCCGAGCTTCCACAGCTTCAAAACGCATCCCCTCACTGTTCTGGAAGTTTATTCTTCTTTCAATTTTCGGCAGTGGGAACTCATAAGTTTTGCTCGGTGTGACCAGCTTGGTAGGGCACCAGAATGGTTCTAATACCTGAAAATGTAAATACCACCGATAACTAGAATCCTACAAACTATTACTTACAATATCTTAACGTAAATTTGTGGTTAGCTTTATCTGGGCACATATAATCTGGAAAATAAAAATAAAAAATCCTTCGCACATAGTGAAAATCACTGCAAATACTAATCAGAATGTGTACATGCACATATTATGGTACATAATGTAATAAGTAATTAACTAGAGCCAATGATATAATGCATTAAAAGCACAGAGTTTTAAGTTATCATTAAAATCTGTCTCTTTCATTTGATAAAAACTGAATCATAGGTTCGGGTGAAAAAGATTACATATTTGCATTTCCTACATCACAATGTAGCGAGGCTCAGGGCTGGCCCCAGATTTTATTTCACATGTTAATAAACTAAAGTATGTGTGTTTGATATACTTCGTTGCCACTTATAATGTAGGCAAAGTGGTTTCGGAGAGCTTTGTTTAAGAACTATTTGTAATTTTATTTGTCCAGACCCAGAACGTCAGTGTAAATTTGAAGTAATAAACTTTCATTAACTGTGAACTAACTTACTTAAAATAAGTAACATTTGATTTGGTAATTTTAAATCACTCATTTAACAATGAGAAGAACAGTTTTCTTAGTAATGTTAGTATTTTTTAAAAACCTGAATTGTTCTCTTTGACTCTTAGCAAGTTTTCAGTATGTATTTTAGGTTAAAATTGTCTATAATTGAATTTAATGAAATTATATATTAATTGTTGAAGCGTTGAATGTGAAAAGGATGGAGATATCATACTAAATTAGTAAATTTACACTTTCTTGGAAAAATTTCAATACTTTAGAGCACGATCGGCATATGAAGACGACAGTTGAGAAATTGGCACCATATTTGGTTACAACCGACAGAACAGCAAACTGTTTCTGATTGGCGACATAAATTTTTAATTCAATGTTTCTTTCACTTGGTAACAATATTACTACTTAATGTGACTGTATAAAATTGGTATGAAAACTAAACTGCTCATGTTTATAGTTACGTGCAAATATTACAATTGCAACATTTTGTGTTAGTTGGGAAAAAACAAAATATTTTTAATTGATTCCTGTAATGGCAATGGTGTGGCACCACTGACGGGCGATGCCGGTAGATTGCGCGCGAAGGCAGCTTTATCGTTGGCAAGATGGGGGACAAAGATGGACGTGTAGTGTGATGGAGGCAGAATCAATAGGGTTCTGTTGGAAATGTGCCAGGAGCGTTGCGTTTTGCTATCAGTAATAGACCTTAATTTTTTTTTGTTTAACCTCAAGTTGTGAAGTGAGAACTTTATTTAAGTTGGGGTTAAATAACAATCAACAACATTCTTGGTAATCACCGGCCATCAATTTTTAACACGTAAAAAACTTTGTGCTTCGCTCGAAGAGTGCCCCCTGGCAGTCAAATTTCAAAGTTGATGTAATAAGTCTGGAATGTTGCAACGTCAAATAATAAACCCCAATATTTTCGGGAGTTCCGCCAATTGATCAAGCTCTTCCTCACTACGTCATAAGAACCCATACCGTTCATGTTTGAATGATGAGTCGCTGAGCTAGCTGTGGATGTACGGAAGAGAGGAGGAACGCACCACAACAGTTACACTAGTATTACAGTCTTTAGGTCACAATTGCAATGCAAATATGTTAACATTGTAGTAAAATTGACAACTAACAAAATGAACACAGTGACCTCAGAATTGCAACTAACCACAACTACATAACTGCTTGCTTCAACTGACCCGTGCTGATCCTTTGGTGCCAATGACTAGAGCATCATTGGGGAACTGAGCTTTCGTGTGACAGCCTAGCATAGCCACTTGGCCACCCTTGTAGCCCAGCAAGGTGGACATGTTGACATCCACTCCTTCAGCATTCAGCGAGCCAACTGTTTTGATGACCTTGGGCATCTCCGGACCAAACACCATCACTGCAAACTGGAGAGTGTATATTCCAAGATCGAGTATTGAACCACCTCCGAGTTCCTTCAACCTACACAACAAACATTCCACTTAACATTACTAGAAATGTACTTTTTATAAACTTCCTGCAGAAGTCTCTTACGGAAGGTTTCCAATCCCTGTACATTAAGTGCAAAGATGTTACAAAATTTGTAAATGAGTCACTAAAGCTTGTTATAAAACCAAAAACATGTGTACCCTGCTGGGAATGTGATACTATAATATCCATCCAGCACAAAAATACAAAAACTTACAGCAACAACTCTTTTTTCGTACTGCCATCTCTTTCCCCGAGGATATAATTTCAGAAACTGTAGAATACTAAACTAAGAAAATAACTGAACAAATAAATGAGTTGAAAGTTGAACAGAGAGACCGTAATTGCAGGATCAGTATCCTCGAGTATTATGCAACAAGGTAAAAAAATTAATTATCTAATACTTGATAAAACTCTAACACTGACCGACTGACAGACAACAAACAGCTTAAACAGATGGGTCGAGAAACAAGAAATTTTGCACAGAAGATCCTTATATAATATAGGTGAGCACCAAGAAAGGATTTTTGAAAATTCATCTACCAAAGAGGTAAAATAAGGGATAAGGTAGTACAGAATTTCGTCATCATTTAAGTTAAAAAAATGGAAATTTATGTTTAGGTTTCTCCAGTTCTATTAGTATTTTTAGCAATTGATCCCCTAAAGGGATAAAATAAGGGATGAAAGTTTGTATGTAAAGTATGTCATTTGCAATGTTAGAAAAGTAGAATTTGGTATTTAGGCTTCTGATGAACTTCGAAAGCAAGTACATAATAATGAATATGTTTTAAGTAATTTAAGGGCCGATATTGAATAGGAAATTTCACGGATCAACCTGAAAATAAAAGTACGAAAAACAGAGACTGATGAGGAAGAAAATATTCAGAGAAATTAATGTTGAAACACATGTATGCAATAAAGAACTAAGTACCAAAGTTAATTAAATATTCTTATTCAACTAATAACAGAATTTCTTTTTCTAAAATGAGAAACTATACTCTTAGTTGCATTATTCAACTGTTTTAGTCGCAAAAAGTACAATACTTTTTGAACAAAACTGTAGTTCAGCTTATAGATAAGTTTTCAGGTACAGCAATTCGTTTTGATTTAGGCGATGGGAAATCCCATTGGGCAGACAGCTAGTTTGAACATAAAACATTAACTACATGTTAATTGATATTGTTTCTCTCGCCTCTGTTCACATCATTAATGAAAGATGGATACAAAGAAGTTTGAGCAGGGTACTGCCACCTCGCTAGCCCAAAGAATGGGTGAGGTGCCACAAATATTGGGTTAGAGCAGTTAGAGAACATCCACGGATGAACTTGTCAGATTATTGTCGTGCGAGATAGGTGGTCTGAAAACTACACCATATAAATACAAAGGCAACATAATCTTGCTCCTTATTTCACAAAACATCAATACCACCAGTAAGATTACCCAACTACTAAGTTATCCGTGACAGTATAACCTCAACTTCATTTGCTGCATCGGTACCAAGACATGTCACATTATGTAGGGCTAGAAATGATGTTCCAGTTTTAAAAATAATCTCAATGAATTTAATTTTGGCTTTAATAAATATCATTTATCATTACAGTATTTATATAAAATTTAAGTACTGAACATTTTGGGGTATGACAAACACTAACTTGTTAAATGAGCTCTCTTAGTTTTAAAAACTGTAGTTACTTAATGGAAGGGGATCACAGCGTCTCAGTAATCGGACCACTCAGCTTCCACCAAGATGATATCAGGTTTGATTCCCGGCAGGCTGGCCCCCGACTTTTCTTATGAGGGACAAGTGATGGCTGGTTTTCTCGGGATCTCCCATTTTCCCTGCATTTCTCATTCTGTTCATCCTTGAAGTCCTGCAGATACCAACAAGCGTCAAGCCAGAAGCCTGCACTCGAGGTACAATATCTTGCCTTAGGGTACCCTTAGAATACAATATTTATTTACTTAATAGAAATAATATTTCACAGCATAGTGGATTCTAATACAAATCATAACTCTATGGTATTAAAATAGTACAGATTTTGAGTTGACAAGCATCCTGGTTTGATTGCAGTATCTCCTTAAATTCATAGCTCCATCAAATTTTTATATTAAAAATATTAAAATTTATACCAGCATTATATTATATGAACAAATACAAAAACTATTTAAATAGCACTATTTTGCACCCAGAAATCCAAAATTTCCTAGCAGAGGACCCCCAGCAGACAGCCCACTTTAGGAAGGCGGATAAGTGTACCTTTGTCACTGCAGCTTCACAGACTTTCAAAGAGATTTTTGGTCAACGCTCAACATCGAGGTCTTTTAGCACTGGTGAAGGGTGACATGAGGTAAGTATGGAGAAGCGCCAGAATAAAAGGGCAGGGTAAATATAATTTGTGGTATAGTTACAAATGAAACATTTCTCTTGTCGGAAATTTAAAAAAAAATTTATATTGTGACTGAAACCATGCCTTAATTAACATAAATTGAGTGGATTGGCTAAAACTGCAACATGGTAGGATCACAACTGAAGGATCCGGGTTTCATTCCTGTCTCCGTCCATCCTGGTTTTGGTATTCCGTAGTTTCTTGAAATCACACTAGGTGAACGCTGGGATGGCCATGGCCAACTCTTTTCCTAGTTCGCGTCTTTATACAAAAATCACTAATGACCTCACTGTAAAAGCACAATAAAAGAAAATATTTATCAGCAGAACACACAAACTGTGAATTTAACTAGTCTGTTACACTATATAATGTTATTACAATCACACTCTATTATCATCAATAATTTAAGAGAGGTATGCTGTCAGTAATTCAAAATAATACTGTACTTATAAAAAAGTTGCACAAATATATAGTGAAATTGCTACCCTATGAAAATTGATCTCGCAGTGTTGTTAAATTTAGAATCTAGTGATAGGAAATCAATGTTGTTTAACTGACAGTCTAATATTCTTAAATCAAGGCTTTAGTTTCGTAAATTGATGTCGTGCCCTCTTAACTATGAAAACATGAGGGATATTTTATTTTCTAACTATACATTTACTTTTAAGGACCTCCAACAAATTTGCAAAGCAAATACTGTACACAGATGATCTAATGTTTAAGCTAATGTTTTAATATTGCTAACAATTTTATCATGTATAGGACAGACTTTGGCTAATTCTCGGTTATAGTTATGGATTAATAAAAATTAACATGCTTGATCAGCATCAGTATTTGTTTATTACTGAGACCACTAAAAACAAAGACAAAAATTATTGTTCTGAAACCGCAAATAGCCTAATTTATATTAAATGCTACTATGGAATGAAAAAACAAAATATCTGGATATGGCTAAATTTTACCACTGTAAAAATTTTCGGACAACCAGGTTAAATTTAAAGAAAACTTTTACAACATGCAACTAATTTTATTCATCATAAACTTAATGTTATACACTCACTTTATCCTGTCGACATCTTCAATACGTGCTCCAAAATTGCAAACCACCTGAAGAATCTCACCGAGATTGCCAGACTTGATTTCTTTGCGCAACTGTTCGTAGACAGGAAAACAACGGGACCATACAGCTTCCATTAGGAAGAGCTTCTTGGAGCGAGCCAAGCCAATTAATTCTTTAGTCTGCTTGAGGTTCAGTGTTAGAGGCTTCTCCACCAACACAGGCTTTCCAGCATTGAGCATCAACTTGCCTAATTCGAGGTGGTACGGGTGGATGGAACCTACATAAACTATGTCTGAAAGCAGAACATGCACATTTTCTTATCTTAGTATGTCTTTCAACAACATGAATACACATAACCTATAAATAAAGCAAGTTTTATGAATCACGTTTAATTGATTGCTTTTTGTGAGAACAACAACACAACACACTTCCAGTAGAAATGGAGACACTATGATGCTTACGAAAATTAAGAATACTGGCCAACAAAGTGGTTGTACACTAGGCACAAGCATCCAAGTCACGAAAGGCTCTATTTTACTCCTTGATACTAGAAATAAAGAGTTTGACGCAGTGTCGATAGGAATGATTTCAATGTAAAATAAGGGTGACGGAAAAAAAAATGTTTTATACAAGTGTAAATGAATGACGCTTCACATAAATTCTCAGCCAAAAAATGGATAAAACCTAGTTAAAATCTTGTTTGTACTGGATGGGTTCTACGAGAGTATAAATTAGTCAGAAATACACAATACAGTATAACCAATACTATACGGTGCTGCAACTCATCACGTCTCCAATACGACAGCTAGTTACTGATTCAATCCATTAAAAAAAGATTGGCGAGTCAGTGACAGAGATTGCAGGAACTGAATGTATTATATTGCTATGTTAAATGGGGCTACGAGACTTAAGGTTAATACGTGTGACTTGATTAGAAATAGTGTTCAATTGTTTTAACTCTATAATATTGGGCTTCATTTATGTTTAAGACACGTTAATTTTGGATAGTGTAAGTGTATACATACGTATATGTGTGACGACCGATATTGGAAAAATCGTCCAGGAAACAACTGGAATAGAATGGATAACAGTAGTGTATGTTAAGTTTGTAAGGTCAAATTACGTAGTATGCTGTGTTAAGTAAATTTTATGTGGATATTGCCAAAGAGAAGGTTGTTTCATCTAATAAGTTATCATTCAATTTGTGATGCTGACAAAAATATGCAATTATTTCTTTACATAAATTACATCTATCGCAATATAAACAGAGGGGGTGGCTTAATTTTACAATTCAATACCAGTAAATTGGTACTGAACAGTAAAATAAAACCCATTTGCTTTTTTTTACTTCACAATACCAAAAAATTTTCAAATACAATAGACATGTTTTCAGGTGAAGTACATTTTAAAATGTATTATTTGAACATTGAATGGTTAAATAATAACTGTCAGCTCTTTTATGCTTTGCAAAGTTCGGACATCTAAAAATGTATTAAGAATTTGAAACTGGTATCATGAAATGAAAAAAAGACTTTTATAAAACCCCACATGAACAACACATGGATTTGAAAATCATACACATAGATAGATACACATACATCCACTTTTACATAAAGAGTGTTCCGAGAGTAGACGTCAATAGAGGCGGGTGATAGAGGGGCCCAAGACCTACTAAATAAACCAAACTTGTATTATCAGATTTGCAACCGTCTAAAAGTGACGAATTTTTAAAGAAAATTTGGTCTACCTTGAGCTAAGCATTTACTAATGGTGGAAAAATAATGGTTCATGTGGAACAAAATTTGTACACACCAAAGGTGATTAGTGCCGTCACATTTAAAAACACATGTCTCGTTACTGAGAATAGGCCTACAGCTTCGTGGTGTAAAAAATCACTCTCACAAAAGTTGTGTTTTAAACACATTGCATTCAAAACACATTTTAGTAATTTCAAACACTGTGTAATATTATTATTTCAATAAAGTTACATTTAATTATTTACTCTTATATTAATTTCCACCTTATAGCCGATTTTACATAGTGAGAATCTGCTGCACTACATTATGTTTTCACATTTTCTGCATTAACGTTCGTTAATTTAAAACACTGGTTTGTTACCAATTAATTGGCCATACTATGGCACAGTTTTTCCAAAGGTGGGTGATCATTTATATGACACACTGATATATTTTTACCTCGTGCAACCTAGAGGCATCTTTCAGAGCCAAACACAACTTTTCTGAAAGTAATTTTTTTACCCCACGAAGCTGTACTCTCAGCGACGTGAAATGTGTTTTTTAATGTAACGAAACTAATAACCTTTAGTGTGTACAAATTTCTTTCCACATGGACCATTACTTTTTCCACCATCAGCAAATGCTTAGCTCAGGGTAGAGTATAGCCAAATTTTCTTTTAAAATTTTATATATATATATATATATATATATATTTTTTTTTTTACAACCTAAACTGAATACTACCTAAATCCAGTCCACCATCCTTTTGAGGCCAACCCTTAAGCCCAGTACACACGGGCAACTTTCTTGTACAAGAAGGTGAACACTTTCTTGTTCATCTCGACTTGTAGCGAACTTGTATCGTGTGAACGGCCACCGAGCATACTAGTGACTAGCATACAAGAACTTGTGTACTAGCTAGTGCGGGATAGGGACGGTTCTATTTTTCATTACCTTTCTTGAACTAGTCGAATATAAACAAACCATTTTTATGCACGCGCAAATGTTATTGAACAAAACAGCTTACAAATACGAAGCATTTTTAAATAAATAGTGTCTTAGCTGAACAAAATAAGCTATCAAAGGAATATTTGCTGATGGATATAATTAACTAGAGACAATAATTCCATTATTACATTTTAAAGCTTACTTTTGGCGCAGGTGCAATAAGTATTGCACTTATTACCTCCAATACTCGGAATACAGCCTTAAAATATGTATTCAAATTTTAATGATGTACACCAGATTGTACAAGAAAGTTGGCCGTGTGAACTAAACAATTAATTTGGTAGGATACTAGCTAGAACACTAGCTAGTGTTCTCTTTCTTGTACACATTTGATGCTCACTTTCATGTACAAGAAAGATGCCCCTGTGTACTGGGCTTTAGTAATACCATTACAAACTAGCACTGTTTCTTGAAATTACAACAGATGGGCACACACTTCTAAAGCGCAGTACAAATATGCACTATGAGCAACACATCAAGACGGTTTATTTTATTTACTACTTCTACTACTGCATTAAAGGCACTATGCGTTTAAATGTACAACACATTGTACCTCCCATAATAATATCTAAAGTACATGCTTACCAACATTAGGATCCTTGGCTAGCTCCTCATACGAGCCATAAGCAGTTGGAATGCTGTGAAGCTTGGCAAACTCTTCAGCTCTGTCCAGTTGTCGAGCGGCCACAGCGACCACCTTGTGTTCCTCTGCAGGTAGAGAGCTCAATGCAGCCACAAAGTCATTGCTGATCTTACCAGCACTCGCTATTCCCCACCTTGTAGCCATGGCTGCAAACATTTGTACGTGTAAAAAAAAATTGCACTACAGTAGGCAACTAATTCAATAATACGAGACAAAAAAGTTATTTCCAAGTTTACCAATATACTAATTTCACGATGATGCTGAATTTCTCCATTGAACAACCCATTAGGCTACTCATTACCAATTATACAAGTAGCACTCAAAAGTTCAAAATCCTATCCAAGTTCCACAGAGTGGCTGGAAGTACTCGTTAGTCACCCAAACACCAAAAAATTATTTCTCTGACACTTATTCTTTCCTCAAGTTTTTAATGTCTCACTATCATGCTATATTTTTTCTCTCCCTCTCTCTATTTAAGACTTAACTAGACAAAAATATTTCTTAATTTTATCTGTTGTTTTCATAATCATGTATACCTACCTCAAGATAAATTTATATTTTATGTTTTCAGCTTATCCACTCTTAATCCCAGCCTAAGAAAAGCACTCTGAAATCTGAAGTCTACATGAAGTATTTTATATCATTATCTGACACCCCAAGTACGATAGGTCGTAGGGGTATGAAACTAGTCTTCACAGTAAGACAATACATATTTACAAAATCTTAAGCAATATAAGCATAGTAGCCTGCTCAGTCTTATACATAACATCGTCACACATAGTACAGTATTATAAATAGCATCATAAAGACATAGTAGACGGTTTTATACAAGATCCTTAAAGCCCGTGCTACATTGACGGTAAAGTAGCCGTATGAAAATAACCGTAACCGCACCGTAAGAAATAGACAGGTTTCTATCCCTGTTACGGTCTTAAGGCGGCTAAGTAGCGGTACGGTGTGTTGTAGCATGCATCTCTCAAATGTGTGTGTTCAATTTTTACGGTTATTTCTTACGGCGAATCTAGCACGGCCTTAACGTTGTTTATATTACAGCTTGCTTTGCAATAGTTAACATTAAAACTTACACATAATAACACATTTACAATGTGGTTTAAATGACGGCTAAACACATCTACAATGTAGTATCAGGCTGCGGTCACACTGAATACAGAACTACTTCACTTAAACATGTTCAGTTTTATGAGGCGGTTACACGAGCTACGAACAAGTTCAGATCGCAGACTCGCCTCGTTCAAAGTAAATTGATTTCATATGTAGTTTCGAATGACATATCTACGATGCTTCTCTCCTATTGGCTGTATAACATTTATGGCTGCTTTTTGGCCAGAAATTTTGCACTTGTTAAATTAAATTAACTTTAAAATGTAAAAATAATTACATCCACTTAACACACAAACCAACATTTCAATTAAATGGGATAAGATGGTTAAAAAGTGACAATGTTGAGTATATGTGTGATGATAATTAAATATGGAACATTTTAGGTTTCAAGTTTGTTGAGGTTAGAAAGTTCATTGAGTTTATAGTCGCGTAACCTCGCAAACATGTTTAAACTGTAAACACAATCAAACATGGCTGCCAAATGTATTTAACTGAACAGGTTTGACCCCTAGTGCGACCGTGACATAAGACTGGTCACATAGACCCCTACATACATTTATAATAAGGTAAAAAACATAGTAACAAAAACTATTCATTTCCAGGTTGTTACAGCCTTTACTATCGTCTGTCTCATAAAAGAACAAGAAGAAAGCAATTAGAATTCTAGCAGGGGTTAACAAATCTACTTCTTGTAGAGAATTATTTAAAATGCATAATGTACGTCCTTTTTATAACGAATACGTAATATGTGTACTTAATTTTGTTAAAAAAAAAAAAAAAAATGAAAATGATTATCTGAAGAATGAATCTGTGCATAGCCATGGAACAAGAAATGCATTCAGATTAAGGATAAACCAACACTCAAGTACAAAGTTTAAAAAGGGTCTGTATCACTCTGGTCTATGTTTCTATAATAAATTACCAAAAAGCTTAATTTTAGAAAATGACAGTAAAAAATTTAATAAACTGCTGTGTGAATTGTTCGATACACAGTGTTTTTATAATTTAACAGAAATTGATGAATATCTGTCCATGATAAAATAAATATAATTGATGTCTATGCTGATAAAATTCTGAACTATTGAAAGCTTTCTATGGAATTCATTATTGTCATATGTAGACTAAATAGGGTTAAGCCTGGAGTGTACTGTCATGATTATATTATTTGACACTCCTGTGACAAACAATGTAAATATTGTTTAAACTGTACTGCTATATTACTTTTAACATATTAGTATAATCTTAATACTTGTAAACTTTGTTATTAATTTAATTTTTGTTAATTGAGGTGTTACCTGTATGTATATTGCAATTATATGACACGTTCCATAGCCCTATGGCTCTAGCCATACTTTTGGACTCAAAGGAACAAGAAATAAATAAATAAATAAAACTTGACTTTTTGATGCTTGTGCTGGCATTTATTTTTACAGTCTTTTCATGAAATATGCAATGTTTTCCTTCACCACGAGTGACTTTTGCACAACCACACTTAAGTTAGCTGGCTCTCAAACTGTGCAATTGATCAAAGTTAAAAATAATTTCGCCAGAAATTGGCACAAGTGATAACCTTCAAAACTGTCAAAAAACTGAATTCTTTTGTGAGACAGGTTATACTGTCCAGTTTTTATAAACAAAATCATACAGCTCTTAATACATTTTAAAACTTACTTCTAAATACTCCTGCATTGTATACAATGGTTGTTCTTTGAGAAAATTTTTTATGCATTCTTTGAAGTGTGTGCAGTTTTAAAACAAAGTAGGCCTAGTTTCAGGACCTCTGGTAACTTATTGAATATTTTGATGTGTGTGTATGAGGAGCCTTTCTGACATAATTTTAAATTGCTTATTGGAACATGGAGATGTAGGAAGCTTCTTGTGTTATGAGAGTATATAGGCCTATTACTGTTTTTAATGAATATATTTTCATTGTCAGCAATAAACGATAGAGAGGAATATATAACCTGGGAAGTGAATGTTAGAATACCAAACTTTTTACATAAGAGCATACAAGACTCACGAGATTTAATTCTACCTATTATCCTAAGAGCCAATTTTTTTATAAGAAATATATCCTTACTACACGATACAGAGGTGCAAAATATAACATTACGCATTAGTATTCAAAGATTGAAATATGCGTGATATATTTGTCTTAAGGTTCCTTTGTAATTACCATGTCAAAATACTTCATGATATTTTGTAAAAATTATTTATTGTTCACACTAATGTTAATTAAGTGATTTTCAATGTTTTTTTATTTCTATCCCATTAATTCATTATATACTAAATACTGTGAGAGTAGTACAAATTTGAACTAAATCCTAATGGAAGTTGTATGATACAGTGTAGTATGTTCGCTATATCTAATAATGTAATTAATATCTTACCATAAAACCACGTAGTTGCTTGTTGGAGGACAATGATGTAGGCTGCTGTGTGTATTTGTAATGTGAACTACCACTTTAAATATTTTGTATTTATTGCTCCCCTTGATGAGCAATGCTCAGGGTGACTATCAGTAATAATAATAAATTTGTAAAATGTTAAATAATTGAAGAGTTTATTTACAATATTGCCTGTTTCAGAATTCATAGGATTAATCCTCGGATCCCTGAATCCTCGCAGCCTTCACAGCAATGCATCCTTCGCGGTAAGGGTGCGTTTGTTTATAAACATACCTTCTGAATTCCCAATTCAAACAAATAATTATCGTAAGGGCGTAAGGTTGCCACACATCCTTGAGCCAATAATGTGTGGAAGTGTGCATCTTGGATCCTCGGTGCAATTCAGACACGAATAAAAAATGGTATCATCCCTCATGACGTACTTTTCAGGATGTGAAGGATCCTTGAAGGCACTATTTGAAAACAGCCAATTTCTACAACACCTCTGAAAATACTTTATTGTAATAGTTACTCTACGATTGTTGATTTACAAAGTTTGAACCTATACTAGCTACTGTCTTATGCTCAATAGAACTTACGGAGTAGTTTCATTTTTTAGCTATTTGTTTAAAACAGACACCTTTATAAAAATTTAGTTACAAACGATATTTTTTTTTCTTCATATTTTAATTTTCAAAAATGTTCCGTTGAGGGCACTGGACTTCTACACCCCCGCACAATAAGCTCGGCCTAGCCTAGGGACCTGGTACAGATCCTAAAGCCCTCTACACAATTACATGACGCGACGTGGCGACACAACGAAGCGAAAGCCAACGACATCGCAAAGCATCGCCGGCAGTGCGTTTTGCAATGCCGTGAAGCGATGCGAGGCGATACAGCTAGCGGAAGAAAAGTTGACACGGCCTGCCATCTGTGTGAGGGCAATTACAAAAATTCACTCGCAGGAGTACGGTACGTTATTTTCATGGGTTATTTCAGTTACGTGAGCAGGTTTAGTCGATTAGATTAGATTTATTTATATTTATATTTTCTTCGTGATAAATATTTTGCCAAATGCTACATCCACAGTTCATTCTGTACGCTGTATTTTATTTATATTTAAATATAATATTAGATCGGTAATTGACCGAGGTCATAGTTGAATTTTCGAACACGGGCTAGTTACACTCGGGTTGAATTTCGAACATCTCTTAACTTTAAACTTTAATTTTTATATGCACCTTTTATATTACATAAGCAAAATATGTGGCGGGATGTCAGGTTATGTTCCTGTGAGAGTAGAAGGAAAATGCCGGTCCGGGCGCAGCGGCTGGCGGCTGAGGTTGTGAGGTTGACCTTGACCTTTGACCCCATGACCTTGACCTTTGACCCCTGTAACCCGACGCCATCTTGTTTCCGGCCACCATCTTGTTTCCGGCCGCCATCTTGTTTCCGGCCGCCATCTTGTTTCCGACAGCCATCTTTAATGACGTCAATTTCGAAAAATTAAAAAAAAAAATAAAAATTCAAAAAAAATTTAAAAATAAAAAAAAGTTTAAAAATTCTGCCATCTTGTTTCCGCCCGCCATCTTGGAGGTTTCTTCCGAGTCTTCCAAAAAATTTTGATTTTACATTCCATCCTAACCCCCCATGCATTAAAAATTAATTTAATAAAAATAAAATCATTTTAATAAAAAAAACTATTTAATAAAAATAAA
>PNEQ01004088.1:14672-24884 GCA_003012365.1 Medauroidea extradentata
ACTTTTTTTTTTTTATACTTTTTCCACGCTGACAAGGCATAGTTTATAGTTTCGTTCACTTTTTGGAATCGGTATGACATTGTTTCTGTTAATTTTGTGGCCTCTATAGTCGCTCCCGTAAATAAAGCAATTTTTCCTTTTCAGCTGTTTCCCATTGCAAAATAATGAGTATATTATGGTTCCAGCAATAACCGAAAATTTATTAAGTTTGTATCTATGCCCTGTCATGACAACAATTTTGATACATCGACTGGAACAGGAGTTATCGAGAACAGATAAATCCAAGGTGGTATGGGTCAATACCCCTTAAGCTGTCAGTCGTAAAATATACTGAAGTAAATAGAAATCTTGCGGTAGCTCAACAATTTCACTTGGATGAAACCAAGTTCTGTGTCTGGTGGAAGAATAATTGGACTCTCGAGTTAAAAATGCTGGAAAAGGGCTTGCGGTAATGAAAAATTGTGGCTTTGTTGTGGTGAAGGAAATAACATGTATAAAATGTGTGCAACAAGGTAGAATTCTGTTAAAATGTCCCCACTTATAACATTTTCTTGGTAATAAGGTTGCCTTCATTTGGTCTTTTACATTATTTAATAACAGAAATTTGCCATATTATAAGATTTTCCCTTTTAAAATGTAGACTTTTTTTCGTCTCTTTAGAAGTGTTACAGAGTTCCGCTGTATTCCAGACTAGTGTATTGTGGTACTGAGTCCAGTTCTCGTATCAGTGTTATAGGTTTTAGCTTCCTTCCCTTATTTAATGTTGGTACTTGCATCTGTAAGGCTTGCATCATCTTTATACAGGGTAGAACTTCCATATATTCACTTTTACTCCTTGTATGATTGAGTGTGCAGAAAAATAATATTGGTAAAATGTGTGGTAAACCTGGCATATTTTCAGGTGTTTAAAAATCAATATACAGAAGAATTTCTGTGTATGGTAAAGCTGACCAAAGGGGAGAAGTTCACATTTTGCAATGTTTGCAGATGTGATGTAAACGTTCATGGCGGTAGAAACAATGTGTCAAAATATACAGAAAACATTAAGGTTGCTTCTAGTAGTTCAAAAGTAGACCAATTTTTTTTGTTAAAAAGTTCTGATTTCGAAGTTGCAAGAGCAGAATCCTACGTCGTGTTTGTCTTGTAGAACACAATGTTCCAATTAGTATGAAGGACTATGCTGGGTCTTTGTTTAGGGAAAGGTTTCTCCATTCACAAGTGGCAAAAAGTATGCCTGTGGGCGTACAAAGACAACTGGAGTTATGCATGAAATGGCGCACTAGGAAACAAAGTATGTTATTCTGAGTTTACCGAGTCTGCTGTTTTCTGTAGCCACTGATGGCAGCAACAATTCTAATGTAAAAACCTACCCAGTGGTGATCAATTCAGAACAACATTTGAATTTGAACATACCAGAATTAAGGCTGCGTAAAAGTAAGATTTGAGTGTGTTACTTATTCAGTCAGGCCTAAATGCATTCGAACTTTCTAATGTATAATTTTTCAGTTTATTTTGAGAGGCACTGAATTTTCGCAAATGCTAAATAAACGCCATAAGTGTGAAAGTTGTTGCTTTAAAATTAGAAATTCTCCGGGCTAGTGCCTAGATCGCCAGCAGTTCACCCAGGTGCACCGGCCCACTGCTCTATTGCTTGAGCCTAGATCCTGTGTATGGTAGAACAAATAGAAGAAGTCCCTTGCCCAACAGTACAGACATTTTATATCGCCCTGACACTCAGCCTCCTACATAAACAAATAGCCAGCTTGCAAGTGAAGACAGACGCTATGGCGCCGACACACTAGACATTTTTGTCAGGCAGTCTCGAAAACCTTTCACTCAGCTCAGATGACGAGGTGTCCATTTGGAACAAGAACTATGTCCTACCTAGGATAACAGTGGACATATGCAGATTCATGTTCTCTTGTGTGATAAAATTAACTTAACTTTGCATGACAATGTATTGTGTACTCTGCATCTCGGGCTATACAAGTGGGTAATACAGAATTTGTAAATATAGGTATTTATCTTATAAATTAACTTTTAGGCATGTTGCTAATCTCAACATTTTCTTCACCCACACTAATTTATAGCCTGTAAAAAATTTTTGCCCGCTAAAAAATAAACACTTTTATTCTAGGCATTTAAATTACAGTGAAAATTACCACCCAATAACGTACGTACCTGCTTTACGCATACAAGAGTACTGGAAATGACAGAAATTCTTTTTCTGTTGAAAATACAGTACTGTATATTGAAGGGCTCAATATTTAAACATGGAACTATTTTTACTTATACGTGGGCAACAAAACATTTTAATACTTAACTTAATTTCCGCCGCTGCAACATAACACGGGGTTATCGGACATCTTGTGCGCAATGCTTGACGTTTAACAAGTCAATCACAGCAAGGCATACAGATTGTTGTTTAGGTGAAGAATCTTTACAACCTATTCTGTTTGAATAGGAAGCAGCAACAATATGAACTACTTTAGACACCGTGTGACCACACGTACGGCTGAGCAAGTTTCATTTACACTAGTTCCTAGGCCTGTGTAACTGCGGCCTAAAAGTGTTACTGATTAGAAGCGTGAATAGTAGGTAGGTACGGACTATCTGATTTGAAAACGTACTCATTTAGACATTTGCGACGGAACATCTGCTGAAGCTTGGAATTTGTTTGAAACGTTGTTCTTAAAGAAAATATGCCAAATTTTGTGTTATTTCAGGAATTTTGCAAGTTGCCATTTACAGGGGTCCTTGTAGCAAAACATTTGCTGTAGCAACAGTTGATGATATATACAAATGATCCCTGTGAAAAATAAAATATATAAATTTGTTAAAATTAGTAAAAATTTTATTTACTGTATCTACAAATCAACTGAACTACTCATTTGATAAACAGTGTACATACAGTAATAATCTGAAAAATATTAACATCTTTTGTCTCTTGCATGCTGGAATGGGTCTGAAAGCATCACTTTGTCCTTTTCTCTACAATTTGTGTGGCACTGCACTTCTTCCCTCTCTTTGTCTTCGTACGTAACCGTCCTTTTCAATGCAAACGTGAATCCAGTCGCCCACACAGCCAGTCTTGACGGAGAGCTATTGATAGTAGCTTAGGCACCACTTCTATGCTTAATTAATTAAGTAATTAACTAACTATTAATATGAGATGAGTAAAGCAAGTTAGATGGATGCACATGAACAATAAAATAATGAACATATGCACGTAACTTTGCCAAAATTTTTACATTATCTTTGCTTTCCCACGTCACAAGAAACTTGAGCTGCTAACCCAATTTCTGTGTAAGTTGCACATTTTTATGAAAAAGATTACTATAAAATGTTTGGTTTGTCCAATTTAAGAGACAGTGTCATTTTTTTTTCTCATCCTTACGTGTTTGTAAACTCTGTTTCTTAGGTTGTAAAAAAATTACAGTACAACAATAGAATAGCTCATTACTCCAGTGTACAACAAATCTTTGGATACAAACAACAGTGTAATCTAAACAAACATGCTTACTCTGCAGCAATAAGTCTGCTAAGTGGTACAGTTTGTGCATAATAAATGGACATACTTTCTTGTTTCTGGCTTTGAACAAACAGTATTAACTCAGATAAGAGTATACGCAATAGCACGACTGAAAGCTCTCGTCAGTAGTACTGACATGTTTGAAGCACAAATGGAAAATAATTTGACGGTGTAACGTGAAGGAAATAAAGACATGCGGGTGTCAGTGATACAAGAAAGCAACTATAGACAAGGTTCAAAGATATTTAATTAGAATATTGCAATGTTTCAAAGTCCCTAAACCAGTCGCTAATCATGTTCAGCAGCAAACTGTAAATAATTTGACGCTTCCCGACTATAGTTTAGATGGATGCTGATGAATAGGGTTTTTCTGTGTTAAGTTAATTTGTAAGAAACAATGCCTGCAAGCACGTGATGTGGCAGCCACGCTACTAATGTACGTACAAAAATTACTCTTACAGTTCATTCAAGAGTGATGCAAGTACAGTACAATGCAAACAACTTCTGTTAGTTATCACATACGCTCCTTTAAAATTAATTTACTCTACTAAGAAGTTTCCTCAAAAATTAATATTTTTATACTGACCTTTCTTCATTTTTCTGTGATAGTTTCCAAAAATCTCTGTATTTCATGTAAGCAGAAAGTGTATTCCATTAATTTACATCAAAAACCCTCGTGATCCCAAATAGGCCTACATTTGTTGTAGGTTTGTAATATCGGTTGTATTGTGGTCTTCTGCACAGAAAGAATTTCGAGGTTTGCGTTCTGAACTTTATTGTAGGACACTTTAAACTCAAATTGGTATTTCTTCCATCCTTCTATCACTTTTCAATTGTTTAAAAAAATAAGAAATTTCAGGCCACAGTGACATAGTAAAAAATAGAAATAAAAACCATTAAAGTAGTGTGCTGCACCAGACCAACAAAATAAATCGCGCTTTATTTATATTTCTTCGTTTCAGAGAAAAAAAATTGTTTGTGATGATGTTGATGTGCTGGTCCAGACAAACGCAACTGTGGCGTCGCCTACTGTATCACGTTTGTTTGACACAGCTTACATAATGTAGTAGTGCTAGGTGTCATTAGCGTAGTGTTCTGTGTACAAAATAAAAAATGCTATAATTTGTATGTTAATATTGTGTGCCGGTGTTGTACTCTGAAGCCATCCAGTAATTATACAGTGCAGTCATTGGTTTGCAGAATCTAACTTGTTACTTTAATCTCAAGCCAATAATTTTAAAGATTAAAAAGGGGCTAGTTTCGAAAGTAACAAGTTACAAAGTTACCTGAATTTCTAATGATTAATGTTAATCCCAAGTCTGCTACTTTCACTGGTTACAGTATTTGTGTTAGGGCCTTTAACTTAATTGTTTTAATAACAGAAGTACCAACTATAAAAAAGTATCCCCAGTAATGTGTTCAGTTCAGGAGAATACTGGAAAGAATGGCCAGGACGTACAAGAGAGTGAATGGGGAGAAAGAGGCTGGAGTAAATTAGGTTGCCTGTTGACTAAGGCAGAGTATAGAGGAAGAGGGAACAATAGTGAGAAGATTCAGGTATTGAGCAGAACGGAGCAGGGTAGACTGTCTATGCTGAGAAGGTTGGCGAGGAAGTAGTGTGAAATTTGCTATCGGAGAAGTAGGTTACAGTGAAATGGGTTGGAAAGTTAAGGAGAGGTTTGAGCAATAGAGCTGAGAATAGAGCTACCTTCAGTACAATTTGAGAAAGTGGTTATTGCTTGTCACTGGGTGGTTGCCCAATTGCAAGAGAAGTAATAATTACTATTTTTACTGTCAACGATTGAATTTTGGTAAATTGTAATAGTTTTTTTTTAATTCTGCCCGAAATGTAGAAGTTAGGTAAGTCACTAATATTATATCTGCATCATAGTGCAAGATAACCATAAAACAAAAAAAGAAAAAAAATGATTTTGTTGTAAACTTTCTCCAGAATATGCATATTCTAGACAATGTAAACAATGTTAGGCATTGGTTCAAAATAAATGGCCATTTGAACCAACAGGTTGAACCACAGCTGAATTGTAGTTGCTGCGCCTAAAAGGTTAAGAAGAATAATTATACCCATATAACAGCCTGGTTTGGTAAACACCAACAACCACACACTGCACAAACATTTAGATGGCAAGCAAACAGCTGATTCATTGAATACTTTTTATTGTGTATGGAAGAATTTTTGAAGTCCATTTTGCAAATTGTTGTAGGTACTTTGTTGTGGTAAACAAAATACTAACTTCAGTATTCAATCTTTCATGTGAATATAGCAGAACGAGCCGAAGTCATCGTGCTTGCATTGACACAAGCATATATTTAACCCCCAATAACAGTTATTTCATATGTAAATGAATGGTTGTTGGTAATATGAGCTCATGAAATATCTATTCAAGATTATTTCCAGAAAGACCCAATCAGCTTACAGGTCTTACTTAGTTTCTTTAAAAATCTCAGTTGACGTGAAAAGAACTGCAGATTTGCATTCCAAGCAACCTGGGTACTGAGTAATGTCACAAGATTAGAGACAGATGATATGCACACGGGTACACCTATACGTACACCGTGGCAGTGATTTTGCTATTTTTAACTGTTGTATTTGGGAGGTTACGCTGTATGTTATAATGTTTTTGAAAGAGGAGGGTATAAGTAGTTATTCGATCATGACAAAAGAGGATCTGAATGTTAGTCTGTTGAGGAATAAAAAAAGGAAAAGAAATGGGTTAGCATAGTGAGTACATACTTAATTAAATGTAGGATCAAAACATGTGACGTTAACCACTCACAAATATAAAGGAGGGTTAATTTGTGACTTACTTTCAAGGTGGCACAAATTGTTGATGCAATTTTATATAAAAAATAATCCCTTGAAGTTGTAAAAATCAAGGCACATGCTACACACGAGGACACACTATGCGAGAGTATACACATTGAGCACAAAAGATGTTTATAATTTCAGCAAATTATAAAAATTAAACAGTACAATATACTGGCTTCAAACTTTGTACTATTCATGGAGAATCTCGGGAAGTTTTTTCGCAGATTACAGGGACTTTATATGTGCTTCTCTCATCACATGTCGCTTAATTTTTTCCTCTCACAGCTATGGCTTACCAACTGATGGTAACTGTGGCATGTTATTTTTGTTTCCTGCAATACATTTTTATAAATTAACACTGTATTCCAACAAAAAACTGAGGATTTAATTTTTTTTCTTTTGGGAGTTAAAAAAAAGTTGAATTTAATGAACTACTAATTTGGAGTAAATATTTTCAGTCCTATAGGCATCTCGGTAAATCTGGGTTCTACTGTCCGGGGTTGTGTTTTATCACTTGACCACTAGATATACATTGCCAAGTTTTTGCAATGTTTTATTACCGTATATAAAAAAAAATTTTTTTGATTCACGTACTGTTGCATCATGTTATGGGAATGTGGCCTGTTGTGTTTTAAGAACACTGTAAATTTTTCAACAGTAAATTATTGTGATAATAGTAATAACGTGGTTTGTTTCAGTTTTTATTATAGTGAGATTAATTTTAATTATGTTATTAATTTTTTCAATCCTGATAATAAAATTTTTTGTGAAATTTGAGTGCTGTATTTTTTTGTAGCTGTTATTTCCTGATAAACTCACACTTTCTACATTTGTTTTGCCTTTGCACTTTCTCATAACATCTTTCTGCCTTGCCTTCACACTTTTTGTCTTCTTTGTGTCTATCGCATACCCGTTGCACAACACCTTTCCGAAGGCGCAAGGTATTACCGTAATACAAGCTGCAGTGTATGAAACTTGCAGAACATACGGCTAAGTGTTGTGAGCTATGCTGAAACTGCCACGTGACGTCATCTTCTGTTGCACACATAGCTGTAAGCTTCTGGCCAGACATTTACAAAGTCTCCCACGCAGTCGTCATAGGTGATGGCAGAATTCAGAGATGTCTTTCAATGGCTATCCACTCATTGAATGGATGTTCTGTGAAAACTGTGACATCTTTTGGTGGTGGTTTGACCACTGGGTCCAGAATTTGAATCACTTGAAAGTGAAAGAGCTCTGGAGCTCATTTAAAAGCTTATTCAATTTAAAGTAAACTTAACAGTTCATGTTTTTATACATTATTGTGTTTATAAAATGTTTTCATGTGTGCTTGTAAATTCTATAAAACATTCTTGATACAGTACTTGGTAGAATTGTAATTTAGTCATTCCATGTAATGTGTTTTGAAATAAACTTATATGGGTTAATAATTGTTTCACCCATAAGGATTACATGAGCAACGTGTGTTGTGTTATAGAGGTGGTAGGTGAATTGGAGGTTAGAAATTATATTGAAGAGGTTTTTAAAATATTTTAAGTTCTGGAAAATAAAATTCCTGGTGTGTCCCATGGCAGACCTATGCCATTTGTATTGGGACGTAAATTTTAAGTATTTTTCAAAAGCGGTTGTAGAGATGTGCTGTGCCAGGTCATTAAGTTAGTATAGTCATAGAGGAAGTTAAGCCGACATGGTACAGTAGAGAGATAGGCGGGCTTCAGCCGGTGACCTTGGAAGAAGCAGTGATCTCCTGACATGGTACAGTAGATAAATAGGCGGGCTTCAGCCGGTGACCTTGAAGAAGCAGTGATCTCCCGACATGGTACAGTAGATAAATAGGCGGGCTTCAGCCGGTGACCTTGAAGAAGCAGTGATCTCCCGACATGGTACAGTAGAGAGATGGGAGATGCAAAGCAAAGTGGCTGACATCTGGTGGTGAACTTCTAAACCTTCGGAATGGTGATACCGACTGCAGACGCTATATTATACACGTGTGTAGCGAAGCTATTTAATGTCTATAAATAAATACTAGGTTACAAAAATACTGTTCCTCGTTGTAAAAATAAATGAGATTTATTAAAAATATGTTTCTATATGTATATAAAGAGCAATGTCGATGGGTAACAGTGTAAAAATATAGTTACGACAAGTGTTGTCATTTTCACACATCGCAACTTCTGCCAATCTAATTGTATTCATATTATAAACAGTAGTCTCCAAACTAATTCTGTATTACCTATTTGTATTTTCTTTTCCAATTTCTGTATGTATTGTGGTAAACATGTTTCTTTCATTATGACTGGTTTATTTAGAACTAACAAGGAACAAGGTTAGGCCTAACCTCGTCCATTTACTGAATACTAAATTGTTGAAATTATATAGTCGTAGATGTGTCTATTTATTTGTAAGCGTTAAAATACAAACTTAGCATGTGTGTCTTATTAGAAATAATATTCCGTTTTATGTTTATTTTTGAAACGTAGATTTTTTTTTCCTACAAAAAAAAATATTACAAAAAATTTTTCGAAGCTACGTTTGCGGAACGTTCCGTAAATATCTAGTAACGTTAAATTACAAGCTCATAGTATCACTGTTTTATATAAAGTAACAGTCTACTTGCAATAACGATAATATTAATATATGTTGTAACAACAGCATTAACTAACCTTCAAGCATTATGTAACCAATAAGCATTCTAAACGGACAGTTTTCGTGCACACAAATTTTAATCAATTTTGTAGTTTTCCAAAAAGATTATACTAAATTTTTTTCTTATAAATTGTATTTTCCGCATAACAAGATCGTTTACTGCTACGCTCTCTCCATGCGGCTTTATATTAAACAATTTATTTCATATTGTGTATTAAAAAGTTCGTCGTGCTCAATATTGGTTTTATATACAATAATTTAAGCCTGCATTTATCCACACGAGCCGTTACCATTACCACGCATACGAAAAATACGTTTCTAATACCATTCCGGACGTCTGCAAGGCGCGACAGTGCTGCTCCTAGTATTCAAAGAAAGTTCAAAATCGTGGCTTACCATTCCTTGCAGTCAATAATGTAATTACAGCTTTGCAATTTTATTCTTCAGGGATCTTTCAGATTAGTGCATGTGTCTGTTCTAACCCAAAAACACAGCAATGTGCACAGAACTACAGGCATCTTTATCTGCAGTTACCACTCATATTTCCGTATTTTAACAGCAGAAGAATATTAGTGACGATTTTTGCTCGTTAAGTGTACTTACTGTGCGATAATGTTCATATCTTGGACACTGCAGTAATAATTTTACAATTTTTGATTTTAGCTTTAGTATGTTTCACACAAGGGCCACCAACATTGACATTAAAACTGATTATTCTGACACGGGCCGCCTTCCGTTACTCACTGATTTCACTGATATCACTGACAGTTCGCCAGTGTCCGTGAACAATAAGGGAACAGCATCAGTAATCAGCAAAATATTTTCACTGTCAGTAAATAGATAATATCGGAACATTAAATCAGTAAACATTACTGCAATGTACGTTGCCTAGCAACTACATCTCTGGCGTATCTGTGATTTCATTCTTGTGATAAACTGTCATGTTTATTTTGTTCGTTGTATAAATTGTATTTACTTTAATAATAAAGTTGGTATATTTTTAGCATTTTGATACATCCAGCACGACTTACGACTGATACTATTATCTTCGTTTTTTCACGACGCAGCTTATACATTGTGTGTATTTAAGGTTTGGGAAGCTGTATCCATTATTTTTTAATGCATAAACAAGGTACGATTCAACCTCTAAACATTATTTAGTCTTTACAAACTGCACGACGAATGCTTCTGTAACTATAAACAGACG